>CM053027.1:48807078-48878173 GCA_028564925.1 Lithobates sylvaticus | reverse complement strand
TTTGGTCCGATATGGTGGCTAGGACGACTTGGCGGATGGCGAGATCTGTATACAGGATCAACAAAGCCCGAATACGGATCAATAAGGTGGTTGGCAGGTTTATAGCATGGCAAGGTGGCCTAGTGATCCGCCACCGGGAATTGGAGGTTAATGTGGGCATGTACTTGAGGCGGGATGGGGTACATCTCACTGATGTAGGGATTGATTTATGGTCTTTGGGTTTGCAGGAGGGGATACAAGCGGCCCTGCGGGTGTGGAGGTGCCATCAAGGGTGAGGGGTCTCCCTTTCAGGCTGTGGCGTTGGTTGTTTGTGTTGGTCAGTGACGGCAGCAGTTATACAGGTGGTAAGTGGGTGGGGGGCTCATCAATAGATGGCCCCTCCTGGTACATCAAACGTTGTTGATGTTTAATGGTATTGTGCACTGCGGGAAAGTTGGTTATCGGTTGGTACAGAGTGAGACCCATGGGTCTGTCTATCCCGCAGTGCCCCCTGGTGGTTGATATCGATTGATATCATGGTTATGGTATATAGCACTTAGCGCCGTCACTGACCAATAATAAGTGGGTGTTAACCTGTTTGTTTTCTAGTTTTTCAGAAAGGAATCTGAAGGGGTTAATGTTATTATGTTATTTATGGTTATTTATGTGTTATTTATGTTTATTGGTAAATAAGAAAAGTGGAGTTCTTATTTTGGATTTAATAAATTAGCTGTTATGGCCATTTAACTCCAAGGAAAATGGTGTGGTCTCTTATTTTATTAAATAAGTTTGTAAGGGGAGTTTTGGTCAAGCTAAGGGGTCATATCTTGGCTACACTGGTCATGATTAAATAGCACCAAAAGATGTGGAAAAAAATTATAGAATATTTTTTTGGGTACAGTGTTGCTACAATTGCTATTCGAAGTGCAAAAGCGCTGAAAGATGACAATTGGCCTGGGCAAGAAGGGGATAAAAGTGCCCAGTAGGCAAGTGGTTAATGACATGTATTGATTATAAATTAGGTGGACAGTTTTTCTTTTCCACTTTAAGAAACTCCTAGTTTTCACAGTCCTGATAATTATGGCCTTGCCCTAAAATGTATAAGGTAGGAGGAAAAAATATATACCCATCAGTATGCAATAGCTAGTTTTCTTCACATATAGGTACAGGCAAGGCTAAATATTGTTGTAAATAGTTTAAATCTCTAAAAGTAGAATATGACCCAATCCATAAAATAGAATATAAACTTTGACTTGTTGGTGTTATTTCAAAAAGCATTTTCAATCTTTTTAAATATGCCTTGCTCATTAATAGGGTGACAGTTCCCCTTCGTATTCCTGTTTTGTCACCCTGGTAGAGACTATAGGCAGATGTGCCAACACACATTGCACATGCATGCTCCCAGGGCCGTCTTTAATGCAAAACTATTCTGGCCCCCCACCCCCCCCACCCACCCCCATGCAGTTTTGCTTTCCACCTGCTCTGAGACATACATACAATAAATAGCAGCTAGACTTAAAATCAGTTTACTGAATCAGATCAGACAGATATTGCGGTTGCCAGAGGTTACAGTGTATCATTACCGCTCACTGACTGGTTGCTAGAGGTTACAGCACACATTACGGCTCACTGATTAGTTGCTAGAGATTACAGCACATGATTTCTGCTTGTTGATTGGTTGCTAGAGATTACTGTGGAGGCATGTTATACATATCAATGCTGCCGATAGGGTGCCCACGTGTCCCGGATTGCCCGGGACAGTCCCACAATTAGCAGGTCTGTCCCGGGTCCCGGGCACCTTCATTCCGGGACAATACAATGTCCCGGAATGAAACTGACAGAGGAGCAAAATCCTGCTATCGCCATGGCGCTGGCTCTGCTTCCCCACCACCACCTGAGACTCTTCTCTACTTCTGCTGGCTAGGCCACTGGTTGCTAGAGCTGACTATCAACCAGTGACGTCATGACTGTGACTGCCAGCTTTCAAAGCGGAAGAGGAGTTAACTTCCGTGCCCAGTGCTCTCAATGGGCCGGCTCCACCTCCACCACGGACGGCGGCAAGTGACACGCTGCATCTGGTGGCAGGAGATGGTGGCAAGCTGTGTCTGGTGGCAAGTGACAAGCTCAGGGTTCCCACTGATTCTGCATTAAGGTGAGTTGAACAATTTCATTATATATTACAATGTAGTCATAGAAATAATGTGATTTCATCATCCTGACACCATATCAAGCATGGTGTCGGGATGATTTAATTGCTAACACCAGCCATTTGCCTCAACAAATCACCCACACCCGAATTCCCTGTCAACCCCAAGACTACATTAGCCCCAGAACCCCCAACCCCCGGTCATTGTCAAAATTTTCTTCCACAAAACTGGTCCCCCATGCTAAAGTGACATCACTTCCTCCTAGCGCTCTATGATAGAGATAGTCGCACAGGAGGGAAAGGAGTGACCGATTCCATCGTCGGCGAGGGTTTTGAAATCAGCTGTTTTTGGGAACAGGGTGGGTGTGTCCCTGAATGGCATTCTGGAAATGTGGTCACCCTAGCTGCTGACCGATGCTAGTTACATATCAATGCCACCGCTATTTACATATGAATGCCGGTAATTTACATGTAAACACGGGGTCTGCAGGTGAGTCATCTGTACACAACAATAGGGCAGAGCTGGGCAGCATTAGTAGCAGCACTTCACACTGAGATATTGGGACACAGCATGGGACTAAAACCTCAAGGGACGAGGGAATTTAAACCAGGATAGTTGGCAAGTATGAGGCAGCTGCTTTGGGCCCCACAACAATGACAGGGCCCAGGGCAGCTGCCCCTTTTGCCCTGCCTTAAAAACGGCCCTGCATGCTCCACCATTGACACTATAAGGAAGCCGGTCCAGGGGAATGATTTGCAGCCCTCAAGCAAATGCACATGTAAATGGCCACAGGAGAAAAGCAGCAAATACAAAAAAAACTAGTGAAAACAAGATTGTATGAAAATAGGAACATGGAAATTATTTATGATTATTATCATACAAAATGTCTTCCAGTTAGGTTATTGGATGCACTTTAACAAACTGTGGTTGACATCTAACCACATCTATTTGTTGCCAGGATTTTTTGGATTCTTCTGATCCGTCTAGCCATTGCCTATGGAGAGAGTGGAGCTGAGTAAGACCTGGCAGCCGGGTTTTCCAGTGTCACTCCAACAGTCTTATTATTGAAGTCATTTTCAATATATCTGCTGTAGGGATCAAGCTCGTCTGTGTTTTTCTGCCTCTTTGACCTGGTTGTGCTCACCAGGATGGCCACAACAATGAAGGAGAACATGCCGATCATCACCATTAGGTAGAGGATGACGAAGTTGAAGTTCTCTTCCTCCAATGTGTTCTTGAGCTTTTGTTGGGATAGTGACGCATTGTTATTCAAGCTGTTCATGTAATTTTCAAAGATTTTCTTGAAGGCATTTTCTAAGGTCTGCGTGAAGTTTGCACTTACGTACATGTCTGTTGACCTTGAAGGGCACAAATAGTTGTGTGTTATAGTTATACCATAGCCAACCAAGCACTGTTCACAGAAAAAGCATTCAATACAGTTCCTATGAAAAAGAATTCACCCCTTATAAGTTTTTTTTTTATTTTTTATTGTCATAGATACTGTGTATACTCCCTATAAATTAGTTTATTAGATTCACATTTGGTAGCAGTCTCTAAACTTTTTAAACAAAGGGCCAGTTTACTGTCCTTCAGACTTTAAGGGGGCCAGACTGTGACCAGTTGGAGTAGAAATACCCCAACGTCAGTAGGAGTAAACAATGCCCCTTCATTGGTTTTACTGGGAGGAATAGTGTCCCATTCAAGGTATCGGTGGGAGTAATAGTGCTTTATTGTTGGTGCCAGTGGGAAGAATAGTGCCCTATTGTTGGTATCAGTGGGAGGAATAGTGTCCTACTGTTTAAATCAGTGGCAGGAATAGTGCCTTATTGTTGGTATCAGTGGGAAGAATAGTGCCCTGTTGTTGGTATCAGTGGGAGGAATAGTGCCTTATTGTTGGTATCAGTGGGAGGAATAGTGCCCTGTTGCTGATATCAGTGGTAGGAATAGTGCCCCATTCTTGGTATTAGTTAGAGGAATAGTGCCCTATTGTTGGTGTCAGTGGGAGGAATAGTGCCCCATTGTTGGTATCAGTGGGAGGAATAGTGCCTTATTGTTGGTATCAGTGGGAGGAATCGTGCCCTGTTGTTGGTATCCGTGGGAGGAATATTGCCCCATTGTTGGTATCAGTGGGAGGAATAGTGCCCTATTGCTGGTATCAGTGGTAGGAATAGTGCCCCATTGTTGGTATCAGTTAGAGGAATAGTGCCCTATTGTTGGTGTCAGTGGGAGGAATAGTGCCCCATTGTTGGTATCAGTGGGAGGAATAGTGCCTTATTGTTGGTATCAGTGGGAGGAATTGTGCCCTGTTGTTGGTATCCGTGGGAGGAATATTGCCCCATTGTTGGTATCAGTGGGAGGAATAGTGCCCTATTGCTGGTATCAGTGGTAGGAATAGTGCCCCATTGTTGGTATCAGTTAGAGGAATAGTGCCCTATTGTTGGTATCAGTGGGAGGAATAGTGCCCCATTGTTGGTATCAGTGGGAGGAATAGTGCTCTATTGTTGATATCAGTGGGAGGAATAGCACCCGATCATTGGTGTTTGTGGGAATAATAGTGCCCCATCATTGGTGTCTGTGGGAGGGAGAGCACCCCAACATTGGTGGGAGGAATGGTGCCCCATCACTGGTGTTGGTGGAAGGAATGGTGCCCCATTATTGGTGTCAATTGTGGATGGAATAGTGCTCCAAGGGCTGGATGGAGACAAGGGCCACATCCAGCCCCAGGGCCGTAGTTTGGGGACCACTGAATTAAACCCTTGAACCTTTGTGGATAGGTTTCTGTTTAGCTTTTCATAGCTGTAAACTGCCATTGTTTTTCTATTCCCCTTTGCAAAAGTGTTCAAGTTCTGTCATTGTTGTTTTTTAGCCACCCTTTTGTAGTTTTGGCTTTTTTGCACGGGGTCATTGAAAGGAATTTATGTAAACTGGAGCAGTCAAAATCCAGAGGAGCTTTCCATGGCAACCAATCAGCCTCTGCCTTTAATTTTTCAAAGCTTAAAGGAGTTGTAAAGGTAGAAGTTTTTTTTATCTTAATGCATTCTTGTTCAATATTTTTTATTGAGTTTAAAGCGGTGTTTCAGCTTCAAATTTTTTTTTTAAAAGTCAGCAGCTAAAAAAAAAGTCGCTGCTGACTTTTAATAAGTAAACTTACCCTCCCAGGGCGCCCGCGATGCTGTTCGTGGAGGCCGAGATGTCCCTTGGCGTTCCGGATCCAGCGCCGCCATCCTCAGTAAGGGCAGCGGCTTCGCGCGGCCTACTGCGCATGCGCGAGTCGGCGCGCGGCCTACTGCGCATGCGCGAGTGGGATTTGTGAATGGGGAACGCAATGTGTTGTGGGACATAGTTCCCATAACACATCGCGCCCCATTCAACAGAAGACGGAAGAAGAGAAGATCACCGCGGAGCTGGAGGAGGCAGATTAGGACGATCTGCCTAGCAACAGCCATTTCTGGTAAGTGAAAAATTTTTAAATGGTTACTAACATTTTTTTAAGTTTTTGTTTTCAGGGTGTCCCACCACTTTAATAATCTTAATGCATTCTATACATTAACATGAAAAACCTTCTGTGTGTAGCCCAGTGCCCATAAATACAGCCTCCCCAGCACCCATCAATGCAGCCTACCAGCGCCCATCAATGCAGCCTCACCAGCGCCCATCAAATGCAACCTACCAGCGCCAATTAATGCAGCCTCACCAGCATCTATCAATGCAGCCTACCAGTGCCCATCAATGAATGTTTGCTTGCTTCAATTCATTTGGGAGACGGGAGACAGACACAGTCCTTCACCGCCGCTGCGCCTCTGGCACAATCTGCGAATGGAGTGGCGGCTGCCTGCTGATGCTGAGACTTAGTTGCTTGTTGCAGAGAGAAGAGAGTAGGAACACCAGTGGCCAGCAGGGCGCCCTAGGTGGCTGCCTAGTTCGCCTAGTGGTAGCACCGGCCCTGGATGTTACATTTTTACTGCTGTACGACAGAGGAAATTTTGACACATTGCCGTACGGTTTGGTATTCTTGTTGTACACAGGCTGAGAGTAAAGATTTGCAGAGGGGGGTTAAAATGGTACAGTGGATTATTGGGTCTCTACTTCCAAGTTTGAGAGATATCTATCGTACTGTGCAAAAGTTTTAGGCAGGTGTGAAAGAATGCTTTCATAAATAGAAAAAGTGTTATTAGTTCATTTTTATCAATTAACAAAATGGAAAGTAAATGAACAGAAGAGAAATCCAAATCAAATCCATATATAATGTGACCACCTTTTGCCTTCCATACATCAATTCTTCTAGGTAGACTTGCACACAGTTTTTGAAGGAACTCAGCAGGTAGGGTGATCCAAACATCTTGGAGAACTAACCACAAATCTTCTGTGGATGGAGGCTGCCTCAAATCCTTCTGCCTCTTCTCTTATGTAATCCCAGGCAAACTCGATGATGTTGAGATCAGGGCACTGCTGGAGGCCAAACCATCACTTCCAGGACTCCTTGATCTTTAGTTGAAGATCGTTCTTAATGACATTGGCTGTATGTTTGGGGTTGTTGCAGAATAAATTTGGGCCCAATTACAAGCCTCCCTGATGGTATGGCATGATGGATAAGTAACTGCCTGTATTTATCAGCCTTGAGGACCCCATTGATCCTGACCAAATCTCTAACTCCATTTGCAGAAATGCAACCCAAACTTGAAAGGAACCTCCACTGCAGGCACTCATTATTGTACCGCTCTCCAGCCCGTCAGCAAACAAACTGCCTCCTGCTACAGCCAAATATTTCAATTTTTTACTCATCAGTCCAGAGCACCTGGGTCCCACTGGTTTCCACCAATTCTGTGCTGATGGCACTGCTGGACATCTTCTGATGTTGAAGAGAAGCAAGCATGAAGTGTCTTTCATCTGCTTAAGCTTCCTTGGCTGACCACTACGTCTACTATCCTCAATGTTGCCAGATCAATGGTGTCCTCAATGCTGAGAAATACAGGCTGATACTTACCCATCATGCCATACTATCAGGGAGGTGTGTGATTGGCCCCAAATTCATTCTGCAGCAGGACAATGACCCCAAGCATACAACCAATATCATTAACCACTTGCTTACTGGGCACTTAAACCCCCCTCCTGCCCAGACCAATTTTCAGCTTTCGGCGCTGACGCACTTTAAATGACAATTGCGCGGTCATACAACACTGTACCCAAATGACATTTTTATCATTTTTTCCCCACAAATAGAAGTTTCTTTTGGTGGTATTTAACCACTTTACGACCAGCGCACGACTGTGTACATCCTGATTTTGAAGAGGGATATCTCGGTAACGGCAGCAGCTGCTGCCACAACCGAGATATCCATCTCCATTCGTAATTCCGATAATGGTGGTCATCGTGGCGGATTCGCCACGAGATCACCGTTATCGGCGGCGGGAGAGGTGCCCCCACTCCCGCACCCTACGCCGCTTACTGCAGCTGTCGGCAGCAGCGAAGGCGATCGGGTCCTACCGTTGGCTGGGTATAGAGACGAGTGAGGCTAAGATGGCCCCCACTCGTCTCTATACCATAGCAGGGCGGAAGCGACGTCAAAACGTATTAAAGGCACATTTTTTCAATGTCATTTTTTTAAATGACATTTTTTTTATTTATTTTTTTGCATTTAAGTCAAAATATGAGATCTGAGGACTTTTTTACTCCAGATCTCATATTTAAGAGGACCTGTCATGCTTTTTTTTCTGTTACAAGGGATGTTTACATTCCTATAATAGGCATAAAAGTGAGACATTTTTTTTAAAAACAATGTAAAAAGAAATAAAATCAAGAAAAAGAAATAAGAATTTTTTTTTTTTTTAAGCGCCCCGTCCCGACGAGCTCGCGCGCAGAAGCAATTGCATACGCAAATAAATAGGCTCTCCCAGCAGGCCAAGGGACTTAAGAAACCCCCACCAATTGGCTGAGACACCCCATCAATTCATAACCTGACCTTGCTAAGCCCTTGTCTATCTAATGTCACCAGCATAACGCCACCTAGCGACAGAAGAGAGAAGGTGCAGCAAGTCCAGAACTACCGTGTTTCCCCGATAGTAAGACACCCCCGATAGTAAGACGTATCGGGAGTGTCAGAGGGGACAGCTAATGTAAGCCGTACCCCGAAAGTAAGACGTATGTCTTACTATCGGGGAAACACGGGGGATTTGCCTGCAGAGACCAGAGCCGCCGCCAGAGCCGAATGAGATGCATGCAGAGTAGCGCAGGAAGCGTCTATCTGTCATACGTTGTCTCTCATGTCACTCAGCGCTGCTCGCTCCCCGGCGGCCCCTCCTCTCTTCTCGTCAATCCCCATTGGCTTGAGACATCATCTGGGATAGACGAGAAGAGAGGAGGGGCCGCCAGGGAGCGAGCAGCGTGACATGAGAGAAAACATATGACAGATAGACGCTTCCTGCGCTACTCTGCATGCTCGCAAGTAAGATCCCCAGATGTGCCCTGTAATGTGCCCCATGCCCTGATGCCCTAATGTGCCCCATAATGTGCCCAGATGTGCTATGTGCCCCCTAATGTGCCCAGATGTGCTGTGTCCCCCATAATGTGCCCTGATGTGCTATGTGCCCCATAATGTGCCATAATGTGCCCTGATCTGCTATGTGCCCCATGATGTGCCCTGATGTGCTATCTGCCCCATAATGTGCTATGTGCCCCATAATTCGACAATTTTTTCCCAATATAAGACATACCCCGAAAGTAAGACATAGTGGGGCTTTTAGGGATAAAAAGAAAGTAAGACACTGTCTTACTTTCGGGGAAACACGGTAGAGAGGAATCAGTGGATCTACTAATTAACTAGGGCAACTACTGCCTGGCAAACGTTTGTGAATAAAAAGATACTTGACCAAAAAACTCACTTGTCTAGGTCCAACAATCATGTCACGGTCAAAATCACAGAGATCACATCTTTTCATATTCTGGTGTTTGATGTGAAAAATAACTGAAGCTCCTGATACTGTATGTATCTGCAGGATTTTATGCATTTCACTGCTGCCACGTGATTGGCTGATTAGATTGATTTGTATTTAGCACTTAATTATCTATCTATCTATTGCATATATTATCAAACCATAAATAAAGGATTAAAAAAATGATTTTGCGTACTTACTCTTAAGGACGGAATTTATGCGTCTTGATCATTTCATGCTCCAGCAACCTCTAAGACATTGAACTCATGTGCTTTGCTATATAAACCTCATGCCTTTTATCTTATCGTAGGGGCAAATATTAGTATAGAGTGTGGATTCCTATTGTTTTACATTTCTGCTCTGGTCATGTGATGTAATATTCGCAAGTCATGTCCTTGGGGATACTTTTATGGCACAATATAGCCTCCTGTTTTCCTGTTTACATGGTGTCTTTTCTCTTGAATATTACAATAAACATGGATTGTTTAAAAAAAAAAAAAAGACGCAAAATGTTTCAGGAAGCAGAATCCAACACTACTAATAGGAAAATGCAGTAACCTAATACAGTACATTGGGTTTGTAATAATAAAAAAATGAAACCCAAAAAACATCTAATTTCTTCTTTGTCAGCCATCCAAAAAAATCAGAGCAAAATATTTTTTTTTTTTTAGTTTTGGATGGAGAGGAGAGGTATTAGAACCCCTGTCAGGTTATTATAGCTGTCTGTACCCCCCCTATTAGGGAGATTCACCCTTTCTATTTTTCCTGTTTACCATTACCATTGAAAGTGAAAGAAAATTCCAAATTCGGATTGTCCCTATAACAGGAAAGGAGGTGAAATCTTCCAACAGGGACAATAGTTCTTGTGACAGCCAGGGATTTTCTCTCACTTCCTGTTTTGGCTATGGGTAGGGTTGCCACCTGTACGGGATTCACCCGGACAGTACGGGTTTTGAATCATGTGTCTGGGTCTCCTTCCGCCTGATACCCGGGCACATGATTCAGACTGCACTGTGGCTTATCTGCTCCGCTGGTGGAGGAACATGACTAGTTAATGTTATCAGGAGAAAGTTCTTATCTTTAGTCCCGAAGTCAACTTCTGTAAAGATCCACAGGACAATTTAATTGTCTAATTGTCGGGAACCGCAGCACAAAGATTACTCCGCCTGAGCCTGAAAATCATCAAATAGTCCCGGTGGAGTACATACCTCCCAACTTTTTGAGATGGGAATGAGGGACACCTATCAGCAAAAGTATGCAGGCATAGGGCATGCCCATTGCCACGTCCCCTTAAAGGAGAATTGTACAAAAAAACAAGATTGGTTAATCCCACAAGTGCTTTTTTTACCACTACTATTCCTTTATTTTGGCTTTTGGAATTTACAAATGCAGCAATTTAGAAATCTGATGAAAGGTTTAGCACTGGGAAACACTTTTTGATAGTTAAAAAGTGCATTTTATATGCATTAATATAGATCAGACCAAAATGAGGGACGAATGAGGGACAGAGGGACATTGTTCCAAATCAGGGACAGTTGGGAGCTATGGGAGTAATCCTTGTGCTGCAGTTCCCAGCAATTAGGCTACTTTCACACTGGGGCGTTGTGGGCGCTGGCGGTAAAGTGGCGCTATATTTAGCAGCGCCTTACCGTTGTTTTAGCGGCACTATTTAGCCTCTAGCGGGGCAGTTTTAACCCCCGCTAGCACCCGAAAAAGGGTTAAAACCGCCCGCAAAACACCGCTGCAGCTGCGCTTTGCAGGCGGGTTTGCAGCGTTTTCTATGGGAAGGGGCGCTTTAGAAGCGGTAAATACACCGCTCCTACAGCGCTCCAAAGATGAGGCTTGCAGGACTTTTTTAACTGTCCTGCAAGTTCACCGCTCCAGTGTGAAAGCCCTCTGGTTTTCACACTGGAGAGACAGCAGCAGCTGTTTCAGGGCACTTTGCAGGCGCTATTTTTAGTGCTGTAGTGCCTGCAAAGCGCCCCAGTGTGAAAGGGGCCTTACATTGTCCGGAAAATCTGTATAGAAGTTGACTTTGAGACTCAAATTAGATTGTCAAAACTGCTGAATAAAGATAAGAATTTACTCCTGATAACATTAAAGTGGAGGGCCACCCTAAAAAAAAAAAAAAAAAAAAAGCTTTAATATTCTGGGAAAAAAAAAAAAAATAATAATAAAAATTTATTTTTTTCCTGATCCGAAATCCCTGTTGTTAGGCAGTCTTCCTAATCTGCTTCCTTCCTACACCGCGGTGATCTTCGGTCTTCTGTCCTCAGCCGCGTTGTCTTCTGTGTAATGGGGCGCAGTGTGTTCTGGGAACTGTGTGTTCCCTAACACAGCGTGTCCCATTCACAAAGCGCCGCGTGACTCGCGCATGCGCAGTAGGAAACGGGCAGTGAAGCCGTAGTCTTCGCTGCCTGTTTCCCTTACTGAGGATGGCGGCGCTGGGACCGGTGCGCCGAGGGACATCTCGGCCTCCACGACTGACATCGCGGGCGCCCTGGGAGGGTAAGTGTATTTATTAAAAGTCAGCAGCTACTTTTTTTTTTAGCTGCTGACTTTTAAGAATTTTTTTTTTTTAAGCTGAAACACCCCTTTAATATTCTTTACCTTTACGGAAATCCCTGTTGCTAGGCAGTCTTCCTAATCTGCCTCCTTCCTACTCCGCAGTGATCTTTGTTGAACTTCGGTCTTCTGTCCTCCTCACCGATGTCTTCTGGGTAATGGGGTGCGCTGTGTTATGGGAACTGTGTGTTCCCTAACACAGCGCGTCCCATTCACAAAGCGCCGCGCAACTTGTGCATGCGCAGTAGGAAACGGGCAGTGAAGCCGTAAAGGCTGTACTGCCTGTTTCCCTTAGTGAGGATGGCGGCGCTGGAACCGGAGCGCCGAGGGACATGTCGCCCTCGGTGGCCAACATCGCGGGCGCCCTGGGAGGGAAAGTGTACTTATTAAAAGTCAGCAGCTACTTTTTTTTAGCTGCTGACTTTTAAAACATTTTTTTAAAGCTGAAACACCCCTTTAAGTACTCATGTTCCTCCCTGGCCACCAGCTGAGCAGATGAATCCCAGAGCCACAGTGTGGATCACCATAGGAGGTAAGCACTTGAGCCCCGGGGGGGGGTTAAATAGTGTTCCTTCTCCTGGCCCCCAGCTGAGCAGAAGTTTTTTGGAATTGCTGCAGACACAGAATATACTGGCATGGCCTTAGCCTGGGTTCACACTTTTTAGTTCGCACTGCGATCTGTGAACCGATCTGGGGGTGTCAATAACATTGTAATGACACCCGCAGCGGTTCGCAGAGAGTAGTGTGAACTGCCTGTGGGAGAGATGCGATGCGGGAACCGGCGCTTCAAACGCAGCCACCCTGCCCATCAAACGCAGCCACTGTGCCCATCAAACGCAGCCACCGTGCCCATCAAACGCAGCCACTGTGCCATCAAACGCAGCCACCGTGCCATCAAATGCAGCCACTGTGCCCATCCAGAAGCAAGAGTGCAGCGTAGGGTTGGGATTGCGGCTTGCGACCGGAGAATCTGTCGTGGTCGGGGATAGAGGGGAAGTTGATGCCAGTAAGGGACTATCTGCCTTATTACCAGGGACCTCAGTGAGTAACTGAAGCAAGTACCGGAGCAGCATTCTCACCAACCGGGGACGGTGAAGAATCGGGAAACTTCAGTGGGAATCAAGCCAGGGAACCAGTCAGCGGAGGTGACACTTGCAGAGCAGCCTTGTGTGTCAATCTAGACAGGCTGAATGCCTTTCCCTGCATGGCTGTCCTCCTATAGAAGTCTCGGAGTCTGCCAAGACATTGTGCTGCCTGGGCCCAAGAATTAAATGCTATTTTTAAATTTATCCGAAAATCAGATTAAAAATGCCATAAGTCTATTCCCTATTTATTAGACACTATATCTTTTACGCAAACCAATCAATATACACTTGTTGCATTTTTTTTTTTTTAAACCAAAAATATGTAGCAGAATACAAATTGGCCTAAACTGATTTTTTTTATAGCCAATATCTATAGGAGGGGTCTCCACCATCCCTGCTACGTTTCATTTTATACAGTATGTCTTATTTTCAGTTTGATGTGTATTATATATGAATTTGCGTATCAGAGACCAATATTGTCGTAATATTGAAGCCTATTGAGATTTCCAAACATTAGAGGATTCCACCATTATTGTTAAGTTATTGATCAGTAAGTTAGCGCTGCACTTTTATTTTTTTTGTGGTGTGGGAACACATAACAGTGCTTAGCGGCAAGCCTTTTACTGACACTTTTTTTATTTTACCTCCAGTAGTTTATTGTAAATAGTAGTGTGGTGATTATCTATTATACTAAAGATCGACATGTGGAATTAATAAGCATCAATAGATTTCAGTTGTGCCCCACCAGGCCGGCCCCCCCATGGACAATGTGCCTGGCTGCTCATCGCCTCGTCCCTGCACTCAGTGCACTGATTGGCAGTGATTGGCAGCACTGACCGGCAGCAATGATTGGCACTGATAGATGGCTATGATTGGCACTAAAAGAAAGCACTGATGGGCCCTGATTGGCACTGATAGGTGGCACTGATTGGCAGCACTAATGGCACTGATAGGCTGCACTGATCGACACTGATAGGCAGCACTGATGGGCACTGATAGGCAGCACTGATAGTTAGCGCTGATAGGTGGCACTCATGGGCATTGATTGGCAGCACTGATGGGAACTGATAGGTGGCACTGATGGGCACTGATTGGAAGCACTGGCACTGATTGGCAGTGGTGGGTGGCACTGATTGGAAACACTGATTGGCACTGATAGGCACTGATATTAGGCAGCACTGATTGGCACTGACGTGTGGCATTGATTGGAAGCACTGCTTGGCACTAACAGGTGGCACTGATTTAAAACACTGATTAGCACTGACAGATGGCACTGATTGGAAGCACTGGCACTGAGTGGTGGCACTGATTGGCACTGGCAGGCGGCACTGATTGCCATTGATTGGCACTGATAGGTGGCACTGATTGGCACTGACAGGTGGCACTGACAGGTGGCACTGATTGGCACTGACAGGTGGCACTGATTGGCATTGACAGGTGGCACTGATTGGCACTAGCAGGTGGCACTGATTGGCACTGACACAGGAGAGGGAGTTTTCACACTGAAATTGTGAAATTTCTTAGTAAAACTGTGTTTTTTTACACTGGTCATGTAATGTAACTTCATGCAGCGAGAGACCAGCTGTCAAAATTCAGTAGTGATGCCGGGGGTGGGCGGGACCCAGGGTGGGTGGGCAGTTATCAAACACCAGCTGGGTCCCGCCCACCCCCGACATCAACGCTCAATTGTGACAGCTGGTCTCTCTCTGCATTCAGTTACATTACATGACAGTGTCACACACTGAGGGGATCTTACCAGCAGAACAATCTGCTCAGTGTGAAACTGTCTCACAGTCATTGGATAAAACCTTTCACAGCAGTCCCACAGGCAGATCTTGGGAGACTGCCGCCCCTCTTAAAATGCCACCTGGGACCATGGGCCCACTGGGTCCCATGGTAGGGCTGGCCCTGCCTGGCCCTAACCCTCTCTCCCCCAAAAAAGTTTAAGAGAAATAAGCTTTCTTTTGCTTTCAAGAAGTGTCTGGCACCCAATAAATGTAACTACTCTGCACCCACCATGCCTCACAACCCACTACATACAGAAGGGTGTCACCTGGAGGTTCTCATTACACATGTGAATGCACTACATATATATATATGTATATTGACATTTTATATTTTTTTTCTGGGCTTCTCCTTTAATACTAGATTTCTGGCCACTTCTCTACCTTCTGCAGTGTTGCGTTATTACAATTACATGTGTTCACGCTGTTACTTTGCAAATGTGTAGCTTTCACAACAACTGGCAGGGGGCAGCGCAGTCTTATAGCTCCAGATCACTAGAACTACAATATTATAAACAAAAGGAGAAAAAATGCTGTTCAGTGTTAATGGATGCTACATGCACATACTGTACATCAGGGCCGGTGCTACCACTAGGCGAAGTAGGCAGCCGCCTAGGGCGCACTACCACCTAGGGCGCAACCACGGCCTCTGTCCTGTTTGAGCTCAGCTCTCCTCTCCTCTCCTGGTCGCTTGCCCCATTCAAGTGAACAAATCCGCCACCAATCCCCCATGTGTCCCGCTGAGCGCCCCGCTGGGCTGTCACATCTCCTCACACAGGTCAGCTGTAGCTCACAGCACCGCTCCGGGACTCCTTTGCTCCAGCTCTGTGTGTGAGTGTGCAGCGGAGGGGCGGGGCTCGGCGAAGATAGGAGCATTGAGAGGTGCAGCGTCTGTCAGCTGACCTCCCGGCGGGGACATCATGGAGCGGGTGGATGGCGCTGGCCTGGCCCCGGCGGGGACATCATGGAGCGGAGGTACAAAGAGCAGAGGTAAGGAGGAGGATGGATGTAGGTGTCAGTGCAATGGTCAGTGTAGGTGTCAGTGCAATGGTCCGTGTAGGTGTCAGTGTAATGGTCAGTGTAGGTGTCAGTGTAGGTATCAGTGTAATGGTCAGTGTAATGGTCAGTGTAGGTGTCAGTGTAATGGTCAGTGTAGGTGTCAGTGTAATGGTCAGTGTAGGTGTCAGTGCAATGGTCAGTGTAGGTGTCAGTGTAGGTGTCAGTGTAGGTGTCAGTGTAATGGTCAGTGTAGGTGTCAGTGTAATGGTCAGTGCATGTGTCAGTGTAATGGTCAATGCAGGTGTCAGTGTAGGTGTCAGTGTAGGTGTCAGTGTAATGGTCAGTGTAGGTGTCAGTGTAATGGTCAGTGTAGGTGTCAGTGTAGGGGGCAGTGCATGTGTCAGTGTAGGGGTCAGTGCATGTGTCAGTGTAGGGATCAGTGTAGGGGTCAGTGCATGTGTCAGTGTAATGGTCAGTGTAGGTGTTAGTGCATGTGTCAGTGCATGTGTCAGTGCAGGTGTCAGTGTAGGTGTCAGTGTAGGTGTCAGTGCAATGGTCAGTGTAGGTGTCAGTGTAGGTGTCAGTGCAATGGTCAGTGCAATGGTCAGTGTAGGTGTCAGTGCATGTGTCAGTGCAATGGTCAGTGTAGGTGTCAGTGTAGGGGTCAGTACATGTGTCAGTGTAGGGGTCAGTGCATGTGTCAGTGTAATGGTCAGTGTAGGTGTCAGTGTAGGTGTCAGTGCATGTGTCAGTGCATGTGTCAGTGTAGGGGTCAGTGCATGTGTCAGTGTAGGGATCAGTGCATGTGTCAGTGTAGGTGTCAGTGCATGTGCCAGTGTAGGGATCAGTGCATGTGTCAGTGCAATGGTCAGTGTAGGTGTCAGTGCATGTGTCAGTGCAATGGTCAGTGTAGGTGTCAATGCAGGTGTCAATGCAGGTGTCAGTGTAGGTGTCAGTGTAGGTATCAGTGTAATGGTCAGTGTAGGTGTCAGTGCATGTGTCAATGCAGGTGTCAGTGTAGGTGTCAGTGTAGGTGTCAGTGCAATGGTCAGTGTAGGTGTCAGTGCATGTGTCAATGCAGGTGTCAGTGTAGGTGTCAGTGTAGGTGTCAGTGCAATGGTCAGTGTAGGTGTCAGTGTAATGGTCAGTGTAGGTGTCAGTGTAGGTGTCAGTGTAGGTGTCAGTGTAGGTGTCAGTGTAATGGTCAGTGTAGGTGTCAGTGTAATGGTCAGTGTAGGTGTCAGTGCATGTGTCAGTGTAATGGTCAGTGTAGGTGTCAGTGTAGGTGTCAGTGTAGGTGTCAGTGTAATGGTCAGTGTAATGGTCAGTGTAATGGTCAGTGTAATGGTCAGTGCAATGGTCAGTGTAGGTGTCAGTGCAAGGGTCAGTGTAGGTGTCAGTGTAGGTGTCAGTGTAGGTGTCAGTGTAGGTGTCAGTGTAGGTGTCAGTGTAATGGTCAGTGTAGGTGTCAGTGTAGGTGTCAGTGTAGGTGTCAGTGTAGGTGTCAGTGTAGGTCAGTGTAATGGTCAGTGTAATGGTCAGTGTAGGTGTCAGTGTAATGGTCAGTGTAGGTGTCAGTGTAATGGTCAGTGTAATGGTCAGTGTAGGTGTCAGTGCAATGGTCAGTGTAGGTGTCAGTGTAGGTGTCAGTGTAGGTGTCAGTGTAGGTGTCAGTGTAGGTGTCAGTGTAGGTGTCAGTGTAAGGGTCAGTGTAATGGTCAGTGTAATGGTCAGTGTAATGGTCAGTGCAATGGTCAGTGTAGGTGTCAGTGTAGGTGTCAGTGTAGGTGTCAGTGTAGGTGTCAGTGTAAGGGTCAGTGTAATGGTCAGTGTAGGTGTCAGTGTAGGTGTCAGTGTAGGTGTCAGTGTAGGTGTCAGTGCAATGGTCAGTGCAATGGTCAGTGTAGGTGTCAGTGTAGGTGTCAGTGTAGGTGTCAGTGTAGGTGTCAGTGTAGGTGTCAGTGTAATGGTCAGTGTAATGGTCAGTGTAGGTGTCAGTGTAGGTGTCCGTGTAGGTGTCCGTGTAGGTGTCCGTGTAGGTGTCAGTGTAATGGTCAGTGTAGGTGTCAGTGCAATGGTCAGTGTAGGTGTCAGTGTAGGTGTCAGTGTAGGTGTCAGTGTAGGTGTCAGTGTAGGTGTCAGTGTAGGTGTCAGTGTAATGGTCAGTGTAGGTGTCAGTGTAGGTGTCAGTGTAGGTGTCAGTGTAGGTGTCAGTGTAATGGTCAGTGCATGTGTCAGTGTAATGGTCAGTGCAGGTGTCAGTGTAGGTGTCAGTGTAGGTGTCAGTGCATGTGTCAGTGCAATGGTCAGTGTAGGTGTCAGTGTAATGGTCAGTGTAGGTGTCAGTGCATGTGTCAGTGCATGTGTCAGTGTATGTGTCAGTGCAATGGTCAGTGCATGTGTCAGTGTAAGGGTCAGTGTAGGTGTCAGTGCATGTGTCAGTGTAGGTGTCAGTGTAGGTGTCAGTGTAGGTGTCAGTGTAGGGGTCAGTGTAGGGGTCAGTGCATGTGTCACTGTAATGGTCAGTGTAGGTGTCAGTGTAGGTGTCAGTGCATGTGTCAGTGCAGGTGTCAGTGCAGGTGTCAGTGTAGGGGTCAGTGCATGTGTCAGTGTAGGTGTCAGGTAGATTAGTGCAGGTTCCAGGTAGGTTAGTGTAGGTTCCAGGTAGGTTAGTTTAGGTGCCAGGTAGGTCAGTGTAATTATCAGGTAGATCAGTGTAGGGGTCAGTGTAATGTGAGTAGTGCGGGAAGTAGGAGTCAGGTGGATCAGTGTATGTGTCTGTCAGGGGGTCAGTGTAGGGGTCAGATAGGTCACATGTGTAGCAACGGCAGGGTAAAGTGGAGTCAGGGGCGCAGCGGGGGGGGGGGGGCGGGGGGGGGCAAAATTAGGTTTTGCCTAGGGTGTCATAATTATCAGGTCTTTAACCTCTTGCCGACCAGCCACCGTCATTATTCTGCAGTAGGTTGGCACGATCTCGCAAGCCATCGTAGCTATAGGTCGGCTCCTTTAAGCGGGATAGCAGGTGCGCTCGCAGACACACCCACTGCACTGCGGGGATGCCGATGCTCGTGGCCGACGGTCGCAATGACCGCCGGCCATGAGCGATCGCAGACACGAGAGGCAGAACAGGGATGTGTGTGTGTGTGTGTGTGTGTGTAAACACACAAATCCCTGTTCTGTGAGGACAGGAGAGGCAGATCGTGAGTTCCTACTAGCTAGGAACCACGATCTGTCATCTCCTTTAGTCAGTCCCCTCCCCCTACAGTTAGAACACACAGTCAGGGAACACAGTTAACCCCTTGATCGCCCCCTAGTGTTAACCCCTTCCCTGTCAGTGACATTTATACATTAATCAGTGCATTTTTATAGCACTGATCGCTGTATAATTGTCAATCGTCCCAAAAATGTGTCAGAAGTGTCTGATGTGCCCGCCATAATGTCGCAGTCACAATAAAAATCGCAGATCGCCATTACTAGTAATAAAAATAATAATAATAATAAAAATGCTATAAATCTATCCCCTATTTTGTAAACGCTATAACTTTTGCGCAAACCAATCAGTATACGCTTATTGCGATTTTTATTACCAAAAATATGTAGAATACATATCGGCCTAAACTGAGAAAAAATTTGCTTTTTTTTAAAAAAAATTGTGGATATTTATTATTGCAAAAAAGTACAAAATATTGTGTTTTTTTCCTAAATTGTCGCTGTTTTTGGGTTTATAGAGCAAAAAAAAAAAAAACCGCAGAGGTGATCAAATACCACCAAAAGAAAGCTCTATTTGTGGGGAAAAAAGGACGTCAATTTTGTTTGGGTGCCATGTCGCTCGACCGCGCAATTGTCAGTTAAAGAGACGCAGTGCCAAATCGCAAAAAATGGCCTGGTCATTGAGCAGCCAAATCTTCCGGGGGCTGAACTGGTTAAAGCTCCAGGTAAATAACTAAATAGACAGATAAATACATATAAGGGAGCTGTTTTCAACGTAAAAATAAAATTTTTTATTTCTGTCCATTCAGTCTAAAGCCCCATACACACGGTCGGAAAATCCGACCACCAAATCCATCGGATTTGGTCCGACGGATTTAGTCCGACGCTGGTGTTGCATACACACGGTTGGACAAAGTTGTCAGAAAATCCGATCATTCTGAACGTGGCGACGTTTGTTGCGTACGACGGGACTACGTAGAGGCTAGTAGCCAATAGCTTTCGTCTTGTAATGTGATCTGAGCATGCGTAGCACTTTGTCCGTCGGAATTCGCTACACACGATCGGATTTGGTGTGATCGGACTTTGTTGTCAAAAAATCTATCCAGCAGGAGATAGGACTTTGTCCGTCGGACAATCCGATGGAAACTGTCCGATGGTGCCTACACACGGTCGGAATTTCCGACAACATTGTCTGATAGGACAGAATCCATCGGAAAATCCGACCGTGTGTATGGGGCTTTAGGATTTACACTGCTGTGCTGCATAACAATCCCTAACAGAGCAGAAAAGCTGATTTATTTTTCTCTGCTGCAGTTCGTTAACACTTACAGTTTTGGTCTCTCTCCCAGCCAATAACTGTACAGTGAAAGAAGAAGCAGCGTGCTGAGGAGCTAATGTCTTTATCACCCTGCTATATGCTTCTTTCACGATGCAGCACACAAGACTGGCTCCTTATACTGCTTCTACCTCTCCCATACTTGTTTCAGGCTAATAACAGCCCAAGAGAATGTTTTGTATATATGTTTTAGCATTAATGTATAGTATGTATGTAGTAGCATTTAAGTTTTTTGTTTTTTTTTATAACGCTTTTATTCTGGGACATAGCAAATTTACATATGAATATTTTGAAATTACTCTATGCAGCCAGCTGGTGGGGCAGTTGAGTCGGTTTTCCACTAGCAATAAGCAAAGGGGTATTGGTGTAATTGATTTTGTTGTAAAGTTACTGATTTTGCTGTTGATGACATTTTTCTAAATCGAAAACTGTGAATTTTGTTTTTTGAGTTGTTTAGGGGAAATTTGGTTGCAAAAAAAATATTTTTGTAATTTTTTTTAAAGGGTTTTTAGAGGGCGTGCAGGGGGCTGTATTTAGCCTAAGTTCACACTTGTGCGGGTCAGGAATAGTCACAAATAAATCGCACATGTTCCTGACCTGCAAGACATGCAGGGTCCCATTAATTCTTAATAGCACCCTCATGAATGGCAAAAATGCCACAGCACCATGAAATGTGGCACCATTTTACAAAAGACTCTGGAACTTTTTTTACCCGTGTTTCTGCTAGTAGAGCTTCCCATGAAAGGGCTGCCCTACCCACAGAACGCAGGTCGCGCAAGTGTAAACCTAGCCTTAGGGTACTTTAGTTTAGTATGTTGTTTGTATTTGTGTGTTTTTTTTTTTTTTTTGCACATTTGATCGTTAATTGTATACTGTGTCTTAAAATGTATTTTTTTAAATACTTTATTTTTCCATGGAAAATAGTAACATGGGCTAAGGCTCCATTCACACTAGCGCGTTTTTTGATGCATTTTGCAGAAATGCAGGGAATTTTTTTAACATGGGTTCCTATGGAACATGTTCACATCAATGCATTTTTGTGCCTCTGCGTTTTTGGAAAGGGTCAGGGACTTTTTTTCATGCAAAATGCAGCGTTTTGCATGTAATAGAAGTCAATCGACCTGCATCCAAAAAGCAAGTGCCGCATTTTTACCGCGATTTTGCTGCAATTTGCATTTTTTTTTTACACTGTATATAGCTGGTTGCAACCACAGTGTAAAAATGTAAAAAAAATAAAAATAATAAATAAATAAAAAAACGCAAAACGCGGCAAAATCGCGGTAAAAAACGTGTGTCCAAAAACGCAGCAAGCACCGCAAAAAGCACTGCAAAAACGCTCAAAAGCAAAATGCATAGATGTGAATCGAGCCTAAGGCCTGATTCACACCTATGCATTTTGCTTTTGAGCGTTTTTGCAGTGCTTTTTGCGGTGCTTGCCGCGTTTTTGGACCCGCGTTTTTTTACCGGGATTTTGCCGCACTTTGCGTTTTTTTTTTTTTTACATTTTTTTTTTTACACTGTGGTTGCTTAGCAACCAGCTATATACAGTGTAAAAAAAATTAAAATAAAAAACGCAAAGCACTAATCGCGGTAAAAACGCGGTAAAAACGCGGCACTTGCGTTTTAGATGCGGGTCCATTGACTTCTATTACATGCAAAATGCTGCATTTTGCATGAAAAAAAGACCCAGACCCTTTCCAGAAACGCAGAGGCACAAAAATGCATTGATGTGAACACGTTCCATAGGAACCCATGTTAAAAAAATTTCCCTGCATTTCTGCAAAATGCATCAAAAAACGCGCTAGTGGGAATGGAGCCTTAGGGCCCATTCACACCAGATGCAGTTGACTGCATTCCTACGCATAGACAGTCCAAGATCCAGGTTATTCTATGGGCTTAGTTCACACCATTGCAGTTAAGTGCAGTACAGTGAAAAAAAAGGTGCAGCATGCCGCAATTTTTAGCACCACGAACACGTAAAAAAACACTTGCAAACGCACTGCACATAAAATCTCTCCCCCCAAAAAAGAAGTGACCTCACAGGAAAAATGCGGACATAAAAATGCATGTGAACGTGCATCGACTGGACATAGTCATAGTCATAGACATAGCAGTTGTGGCATGTGTATTCTCTTGTATAGTTGAGTGCTTAGGGAGAGCGGTTCAGGAGTGGTAAAAACATAGCTAAAACTTGTGTTTTTTAGCAGCCCCCAACCACAAGCATAAACTAGGCCTAAAGCTGCTTTCATCCTGAGGCGCTTTGCAGGCGCTAAAGTGCTAAAAATAGCACCTGCAAAGCGCCCTGAAAGAGCCGCTTAATGCACTCCAATGTGAAAGCCCTGAGGGCTTTCACACTGGAGCGGTGCGCTTGCAGGGGGGTCAAAAAAGTCCTGCAAGCCGCATCTTTGGAGCGCTGTAGGAGCAGTGTATTTACCGCTCCTAAACTGCCCCTTCCCATTGAAAACAATGGGGCAGCGCTGCAAACCCGCCTGCAAAGCGCCGCTGAAGTGGCCCTTTGCGGGCGGTTTTAACCCTTTTTCGTCCACTAGCGGGGGTTAAAACTGCCCGCTAGTGGCCGAAAAGCGCCCCTAAAACAACGGTAAAGTGCCGCTAAATATAGCGCCGCTTTACCGCCAGCGCGCTCAACGCCCCAGTGTGAAAATAGCCTAAGGGTGGCTAAATATTTGCAAGAGCACCATGTTCAAAAAGAGCCTCGGGAGTCCACAGCTGCAGACATGTTTGATCCAAGCCAATGTTTCTTAACAACCTCAGTACCAACATGTTTCACCCCCTTCAATACCAGGCCATTGTTCAGTATTTTGAGACAGAAAGGTCTTTCTTTTATATTTCAATATTTTTATTGAGGTAAGTACAAAACAATAACAAACGTTTCACAGGTAACCAAGTCATCATCAATTCAACATATAAATGTTTCAACAGTGCATTAACATAATGCTTATTGACAATTAGGAATTAAGGAACTTATAAGCAGCATTTTCGTAAAATGGCTCGCGCCCTTAATTGGAGTTTGATACTCGCTGATAATTAGATAAGGGTCATTTTCAGGTATAGTGGTACCAAAGAGAGGAGTAGGAAGGCTTCAGGGCTACCAGTGACCCTGTAAAAAATTCCAGGGTTGATTTTCCGTCCCTGCTTGTGTTGGCCATCCTGTCCTGTCTGCAACATTTTATCCAAAGTATCATTAACCAGGTTGTATAAATTATACTTTCAGATGACATGCAATAAAAATAAAATAAAAACAAGAAGTAACGAAAAGAAAAGAGAGGGGTAGTGGAAGGAGGGGAAGGGAAGAAGAGAGAGATAGGGTGGAGGGGGAGAGGAGGGGAGGGGAGGGGAAGGGTCACCTGGAGTTCCTCTTCAGGTAGAGATGTGCTCGATCCAAGGATCCCAGATCTTGTTAAACATCTCTGACTTGTTATGGAGAGTATGAGTGAGTTTGTCATTGATCATGATCCAATTGAGTTTGCTTTTTACCTGGTCTAGAGGTATGCATGAATGTTTCCAGTTATTCTTGCCGCCAGAAAGATATAGGTTATGAGTTTCAGTGATTTTTTGGGGACCTCATCTGGCAGTTTGTGAAAGAGTGCACTTTCTGGGGACCGTCGAATATTGACACCTGTGACTGAGTTGATCAAGTTATATATTCTGATCCAGAATCTGACAACCAGTGGGCATTGCCACCAAACATGGTGCATGGTGCCCATCTGTCCACACTGCCGAAAGCAATTAGGTGAGGAAGATGGGTGCATTTTTGCTATTCTTGTAGGGACTAAGTACCACCGCAGCAACGTCTTATAGTTTGCTTCAATAAGGGTGGTATTAATAGAAATTTTTGACAGTCGATGGGCAATATCCTGCCAGTCCGACATTTCAAGGGAGAGGTTCAGGTCACTCTCCCATTGTGTCATGTATGATAATTTAGTGTCAGGTTCAGTAAGAGAAGAGTAGACAGCAGAGATTCGCCCTCTTTGATTGCTTCTATTTTGACAGGTCAGTTCTAGAGTAGTAAGAGTGACGGGTCCACCCCCCTTTTTAAGTTTGGAAGTGATAAATGAGGAAATTTGATTGTATCTAAAAATCTCAGTGGGGGGCATTGAGAAGTTGTCCTTGAAATAATCCCTCGAGTGCATTTGATTGCCGTAGAGGAAGTCTCCAATTCTTAATAGACCCTTATTGAGCCACCATTGAAACTGTTGTGGGATAAGGCCGGGAGGAAATTCTGGGTTACAGAATATGGGTGCTAGAGGTGTGTGATATGATGCGAGGGATGCTCTATGTCGTGTCCTGTCCCATATCGCCAGTGAGTGTGACAGTGTGGGACACATTATAGGTGGGCGTTTACGGTTGGGAAGCCACATCAGTGTTCCTATGGCAATTGGGTGGCACGCCAGTGCCTCTATGTAAACCCATAGAGGGACCGAGCCTCTGGCTGTTGTGTGGATGAGTTGAGCTATCTGCGCTGAGTGATAGTATGCTTGTAGGTTGGGAAGGCCGAGTCCTCCCATAGGTTTAGGTGTGTAAAGTGTTTTCTTTCGTATCCGTGATTTTTTATTACCCCATATAAAACGTAGGACTTCAGTTTGTATGTGTTGCATGTCTCCCCTTGGGATTGCCACTGGTAGTGTTCGAAAGTAGTATAGGAGTCTGGGTAAGAAGGTCATTTTTATTGAATTGATTCTGCCAAACCAAGAGAGGGAATAGTCAGTCCAAGCACGAAGTTCTTCTTTAAGTTTTTTGAATAAAGGGGGGTAGTTGGCTTTGTACAGTGTAGCTATCGAAGGGGTCAGCTGTATTCCCAAGTATGGGAGGGAATGGGGTGCCCACTTGAAGCTGTATAGGTTTTGGAGGAGCTGTACTTCCGAAGGGAGTAAAGAGATATTGAGTGCAAATGGAAGGGGGGGGTTGGGACTTTAAATGTTCTCGTCCAGATACCGGGATGGAGGCACCTCATGGTAGTTCTCGTCCAGAGATATTGAGTGCTAGGGTTTTTTGTGTGTTCAGAGTCAGACCTGAAATCAGTGAGAAACGGTGTAGTAGGGATAAAAGTTCTGGAAGAGAGGTCTGGGGTTTGGTTATGTACATAAGGACATCATCTGCAAATAGTGCACATTTGTGTTCTTGTTGGCCACATTGGAACCCATGGATGTTAGGGTGGGAACGAATGGCCAATGCCAGGGGCTCTATTGCCAGGGCAAATAGTAGGGGGGAGAGTGGGCATCCTTGTCTAGTACCTCGCTGAACCGGGAGGATAGATGATTTATGGCCTCTAATAGAGATTTGAGCCATCGGCGAACTATAAAGCGTTTTCATCAACGAGAGAAATGTGGACCCAAATCCCATGGTTTCGAGGGTAACAAAGAGATAGTTCCAATTCAGGCTATCAAAAGCTTTATTAAGATCTAGTGACAGTAGTAGAAGTTCCCGATCGGGGAGATTATCCCAGTTGGAGCGTGCCGCCGAGATCAGAGCAATGGATCTGCGAATTTGATCCAAGGTCTGACGTCCTGCGACAAACCCCGACTGGTCTTTATGTATACATTGTTCTAGAAAGGAGTTGATTCTGAGAGCCAATATCTTTGTTAGGATTTTTAGGTCACAGTTGATTAGTGATATTGGGCGGTAGTTGCGTACATCGGTAGAATCCTTGTTAGGCTTAGGGATTACGCTGATGTAGGCCTTGTTATCGTCCAGTGGGACCGTTCCCCCATCCCTCAGGGAATTGAAGTAAAGGGTCAGGTGTGGGGCTAGCTGTGCGGAAAACTTTTTATAGTAAATGTTGGGAAACCCATCCGGACCCGGAGATTTGTGAAGTGAGAGAGATTTTATAGCGTCATTGACCTCTTTGTTTGTGAATGGTTGGTCTACTAGCTCTCTATGATCGTCGGTGATGGTCGGGAGGGGAAGAGTCCCCAGAAATTCCCTGATGGATGAGGGGGCCACAGCCTAAGGTCTTTCTTTTAAAGGTATTTAATAATCTTTGGGATTTCATTTTTTTTTATAGAAAAAGAACTTACCCTTACTTTCTGTTGTAAAATATAGCCAATAAAAATAACATGACAGTACAAAACCCCCCTACTTTTTTTTGGAAAGTAGACACCCTAATGTGACAACAACAAATGTTCGATGTGAGCTTGTTGTCGGAAAATCCGACCGTGTGTAGGCTCCATCGGACATTTGCTGTCGGAATATCCGGCAACAAATGTTTGAGAGCTGGTTCTCAAATTTTACGGCAACAAAACTTGTTGTCAGAAATTCCAATCGTGTGTACACAATTCCGACGCACAAAATTCCACGCATGCTCGGAATCAAGCAGAAGAGCCGCACTGGCTATTGAACTTCATTTTTCTCGGATCATCGTACGTGTTGTACGTCACCCTGCTCTTGACTTTCGGAATTTCTGACAACATTTGTGTGACCGTGTGTATGCAAGACAAGTTTTTAGACAACATCCGTCGGAAAAAAATCCACGTTTTTTTTTGTCGGAATGTCTGATCGTGTGTACAGGGCATTAGCTGATCTGTTTTTTTTTGCCAGTTTTTTTAAATGAAGAAACAAGCTGATATTATTTTTATTTTAAAATTTTATTTTTTGGCTGAAGAAAATGTAATATAAGAGTCACTCTACTGCCTTGATTTCATGACAAAGATTTTTAGCTCCCTGAAAATATTCGATTGTTAAGTCGGATTCCATCATATTGCAGTTATTGAGATATTGTTCCCCCAGCTGGTCATATGATCTGGATCTGATTGCAATCACCAACACGGCAACAATGAAGAAGGAAAATATGCCTATGAAGACCATAATGAAGGTGACGGCTCCCACAAGATCGTCGTGGTTTATGGTCTGTTGGGTCTTCTCTTCTGTTTGGGTGGAGTTCTTGAAAGCATCAAATGCTGTGATCAGCAGGAACTTGACAAAGGTGTCCATTGATAAGGTGAGGTTCCCAAGTCCCGACATAGTAAGGAGGAGCTTCTGCAAAATGAAATGGTTAGTTGAAGCCAATCTCATCCTCATCATTTTGTCCTCTTGCAATGTTAATAATAAAAAAAACATGTTAGTACCAGTCTTTCTCAAAATCTCAAGGCATTGGTGATGTGGTCTAAGTTTACTAAGCCTAAAAACAATTAGCCAGTTATTGGTTCTATCTGAACTCTGACCCTGCCTCCCACACACCTTTTGCCAGTGGCGGCCCGTCCATTAAGGGTGCAGGGGCACCACCACCACCTAATCCATGTACTTGGCCCCTAATCTCTATGCAGCGTGCCCGACGCATGGATTTCAATGTGTTTTTTTTTTTTTGAAGCACTGCGCCCAGAGTCTACCCATTTATGTAACATTAGCAAATTAATATTCGCTAATGTCTTCCTGCTTCTCCTCCTCAGGACCCACCTCCTATTCGGTCAGGAGGAGAAGCATCGGAGCCAGGAGCAGCAGCAGTCTCTTCTAGGAGCCCTACCCCGGATTCAGCAGTGCACCACCACTTCTTCCTCCTCCCCACACCTCCACCGTAGTATAAGTTAAGGCCACAGATCACACGTGGGGGGTGGCGATAGTGCGAGAGGATCGCCGGCTATCGAGCACCGAGGGAAGGTGTGTAGTGTGAGTGGATCGCTGCTGTGATCGATCGATCAGCCAGCCACCACTGCCTTTTGCCTAAACATTTGGTCATCTGACTTGCCGCTATGAAAGCCTAGTGCAAATAAGAATTACAGAACATTTATTTTATTAATGTAAGGGGGCAGATTTTTAGTAAGGGGAGGACATTTCCTGAGCTTCCTCCAAAGACTCTCATCTTCTTTCCAGCTCTCCTGTTGCTGAAACAAAAATACAAACAAACCTCAAGGCTCCTTTTTCCCATCACTCACAACCAATGATATTTTAGTATACCTGGGTCAGATCATGAATTCTAGTTGTTTGGCACCCATGTGTTACTTAACGTTACTCTTTGATTTGTTAAAGAAGTGACATAAAGCCTGAAAATGTAAAACTCAACTCAAGGCAGAAATAAAATAAAACACTAATTTGGGCAATTCTGTCCGTGATTCCAAATGGCTAAGTGTGAATTTGCATCTATGCATTTTTAGTGCTTTTTGCTTTTTGCAGATTTGCACTACAGTCCATTTAACATGGATTCCTATGGATCACGTTCTGTAGTGCAAATCTGAAAAATGCAAAAAGCACTAAAAATGCATAGGTGTTAATCAGGCCTAAGGACTGGTTTATGTAGTGATCTAATATGTCCTTCGTAGGTGGTATGTAGTTATTAATAAGTATTGTCCCCGCAGCAAACCCAATTCTCCAGAGAGGCGCACTTTATTAGCTTCCAAAACAGAACAGTCTTACAGATGACAAAATCCAACAGGGTATCATGACAACGAATATTTTCTCTTAGACCTATGCCTTCATAATCACAGACCCTTCTCTGAGATAGTTTTTCTTAGACTGAAAGCCATCTTATATCCCCTAAGCTGAGCAATTTGCTTTGATCTGCTCCTGTCTTTCAGAGTGACAGCAGATAACCCCAAGCTGTGAACAGCTGTAGTCATAAAACTGCCCTAATCTACATTCTTGCATATTCCCATTCATTCATTATCTGTTCCCCTTTGATATGTGGAATAATTCTTGTTTGGCCACTCTCCCTTTGTCTGGAGACTGTATATCAACAAGCCCCCTTTGATATGTGTAACAGATAACAATGTGGCCTGCCTAGAATGAACTTATCTTAGAATGCCTAAATAAAATGCCTATATGAAATACATAAAAAACACTACATATATCTAATATATATATTATATTTTATATATATATATATTTCGTTTTTGCCCAGAACTGTAATTGAGTTTTGGGGTTAATTATTCTAGGTTATACTTAGGCATCAGTTTGGCTGGGCTGTATTAAGGTTCTGCCTGGTCATAGGTGAGGTGAGCACCTATGACAGGTCTTAGAACGCAGTCTGGTTGGACGCATTGGGTACCAATCTTCTCTCGGAGCCAATCAGTGGGTGCGTCTTGCCCCGCTGTGTATTCTGGGACGGGGTACTTAAGGTGCTGAAGTCATGTGATCATGGTTGGTTTTGTTGGAGTGTCTGCTGACTCCATGGTCCTGGTCCTCCTGACCAGCCCCAGGGGCCCTCGTGGCCTGGGGTGGGGATCCATCCGTTTCCGAGCCTCGGAACTGGCTAGTTCGAGGCGCAGTAACTGAAGGAGGATTCTGAAGTGTTTCGGTGCCGTCTCAGGATTGGAGAGGCCCAGCAACTCTACATGCGACCAGGGGAGGGCTCTTCGGAGGAGGGCCACGCACAAGGCTGGCTTCTCGGTAAGAGCCTGGAAGCTGAGATGTATGGACACTAGTTGAATCCGCATTTCCTACGGTATCACTGGATCGGCTGACAGATTCTGGTACCATAGGAAAAGTTCCTAACTTATCCTCCAGTTGCAACTAAGTTCTTGTGAGAGACTTTGCGCTTATTTGAAGTTTCACAACCAAGTCTGTGGCAGAGACTTTGCTTTGCTAAAAATCACTTGTTGGCTGCTAGCTCTACAAACAGGGGTTTATCCAACAGTGAGCTATCCAGTTGCGAGTGGCTACTCCCTGGATCAACTAAAGAGAGACATTTATTCAAGTCTCAGCAAGTTCCAAGTGCCTGAGCTTCTATACCCTTACCCTCTATTCCCAACTGAGAGACTGTGTTTTGTTCAACGTTTTATGCAAATAAAAATCCTCAAAAGGACTTTGAGTGTCAGTCTTCACAGTTAATGGGTATTAACCCTGGGAACCCCTAGACGAGAACGACGAGCTACAAGATGGAGGAGGTAATCGGTAAGCCCAGAAAATCTTAGCCGCCCCCAGGGGTTATGGCGCTACATTTGTATATTAGTTGTTATATATTAGTTATTAGCGCAGAGTTCCACCATATTTTCCAATATTTTTTTAATATAACTAAGCAAGAATGTGTACATTTCCATTACATTCTCCTTTAGCTTCATATTCCATTGGTACCTATATACACTGGTTTTGACCATGCCAGTTGATGGTACCTTCTGGGGATATGAAGCTTGAGCTTGATTCAGAATGTATCAAACAGGGCATTCTCCTAACTGCAACAGACTAATTTTCAGCTTGTGCACTAATTGTTTAGGTTGAGGTAATCTCAAGGGAAATTATCAATATATCCTTTCAGTGGACCTCCCATTACACTGCACAGGTTAAATGCTCATTTTTGCTTAGGGTACCAGTAAAAAGCATGGCCCATGTTGCCATTGAGATATCGGACCAGTCACCAAACTTTTTAGACACACCTCGTATATCTGACAATCCTCACTGCAAATACGTGGATTTCAATGGGAGTTTGTTATTTTTGAAGCACGATAAGAGCTTGAGGCTCTAATTGGCTTAAAAAAAGGGTGTGCTCTGTGCGCAAAGCACTGTGCCCTGAGCCTACCTGGTAGTGTGACAATAGCAAATTAATATTTGCTATTGTCTTCCTGATTCTCATCCCGGACAATCAGGAAGTGGGTCCTGAGATCCGATTGGCCAGGGAGTCTTAGGACTCCCAGCCAATCGGGTCTCAGGACCCACTTCATTTTCAGCTAGGAGGAGAAGCAACGACACCAAGGAGTAGCTGGAGCGAGGAGCAGCAGCCCTGCCCTGGATCCTCCTCATCTGCCTCCCAAGGTAATGAGGCCTCTGATGGTCTGATCGATGCCTTCCCATCAGTCTCCTGTGGGGGGGGGGGGGGTCGGCGTCTTCCCACCTGTCTCTCTGTTGTTGTGGCCAGGGGAAACATTGTTAGACATCTTTGCTGATATTGTCACCAGTGAATGTTGATTATCTCTGCACTGTGCAATCGCATTGTAACTGATGTCAATCCTCACACTGGTCTATTGATCTCAGGCTATCCACTGCTTTTTCTGTGGAGGATATCTAAGGTCCCAATAAGCCACTTCACCACTGACCCTTACTTGAATACCATCAAGGAGTTAATTGGATAACTAGCCAGATTGAATGATACTGCATACTGGTTATTAACCCTTATCCCGGTGTAGTGATCTGCCCAAATGGGGCATTTAGATTTGTTGGCTGATTGATCTGGGGAGGGATCTAGACGCCTTTGGATAGCACATGGCATGTTACACATATGAGGGCTCTCTCTGATAGAATCCCTCTGCTTAAAGTCAAGGAATTAAGGTCCTGAGGAAGCATAAAGCGAAACGTTGACCTCTCTGACCTAGCAGTAATAGGGATCCAATATGTCATATACATTATGTGGTTATATCAATGAGAGCTCTAATTTTCTTGCCTTTATCTTGTACCATTTTTTTACTTTTGTAATATATTTGTAATAAATTATATTTCATAATGTCCTGGAAATTTATAGATAGGCAACTCCTATCCTCATATTGATTAGTGGTTCCAAATTAACAATAACTACTGCAGTAGGGAACAGACACAAAAGATACGCTCAGCATCTTTCCAAATAACCGTCCTGCTTTATTATGACGCAATTGAAGGTTTTTATACACATGATTACGTAGGTATCACATTAATATTACAATTGTACGTTTATGGTAACAAGGGGCGTATCATAGGCAGGCTAATTCTAATCAGGACTCGAAAGAATGTAAACATGTACTGAAAACATTATTAGTGCTGTGTGCACAGTGAGGGCCGTGTGCAATACATACAAAATAGAATACAATTATATACAGAACTTACAAATTTCCATTACATCTCCTCTCTTGTGATCAATATTTTGATCACTAACCATACCTGCTATCACCTTTAACCTGGAACCTTCACACGCTTAGGTGGTGGTAGTCCTGGCCAAAGAGGGAGAAAAACACATAAATGAGTTTGTCAAAAACCTTTAAAAAATCAGCAACATTCTCTGTGAGATCCGAATGGAAGACTTCAGCTGCTGAGACAAAATATAAGCAAGTGAATAACACACTCCCAAACCAAATCCCATAGGGAAAGAGTCCAACATCCCCTTAGGGGCGTGATAAATTATAAGAAAACACTCAGGCAAAAGTTTCTTACTCTACTTTGTCCGCTACATTGTAGACAGTAGGGAGTGTAAAAATAAAACCTCAAAACTTCTAGTAAGGACTCTCCTATAAAAATGATTTCCTCTGTTACTCTCTGTACTTACAAACTACTTTGCAGTAGCATTGGCCACTGGACATCCAAAAAACATGTCCATACAGACAAAATGCATCCTCATAAGATCCTTAAATGGGCATCTGGATATTTGGAATTGTAATCTCTGGAAGGGATGTTCAGCTTTTGGTAACACCTTTGGTAACAGGTAAAACAAGAAGTGGTATATTATAAAAACAACTGTGGTAAACCCTGGCTCTATCCTACGCTCATTTACTAAGGCAGCCATAACTGCTTGTGACTGATGACACGGTCCATGTGTCAAGCTGGAGGGAAAAGAGTGGCTGGCAGACACAAATAATCACCTTTTGTAATGTCCTGTTTCATAAGAAGTTGCCCCCTGTGGACCACTTGTTCTTCTCGTTCTGGGGTCCTTAACCACTTACCCACTGGGCACTTAAACCCCCTTCCTAACCAGACCAATTTTCAGCTTTCGGTGCTCTCACACTTTGAATGACAATTACTCAGTCATGCAACACTGAACCCAAATGAATTTTGTGTCCTTTTTTTCGCACAAATAGAGCTTTCTTTTGGTGGTATTTAATCGCCGCTGGGTTTTTTAATTTTTGCGCTATAAATCAAAATATACAGAAAATTCGGTAAAAAAAAAATAAATAAAAATTCTTTGTTTCTATTAAAATTTATTGCAGAGTATTGGCAGAGTATTGGCAGAGTATTGGCAGAGTATTGGCAGAGTATTGGCGAGTATTGGCGAGTATTGCAGTGTTGCAGTGTTGCAGTGTTGCACAGTGGTGGCAGAGCATTGCACAGTGGTTGCAGAGCATTGCAGTGGTCGCAGAGCGTTGCACAGTGGTTGCAGAGCATTGCACAGTGGTTGCAGAGCATTGCACAGTGGTGGCAGAGCATTGCACAGTGGTGGCAGAGCGTTGCACAGTGGTGGCAGAGCGTTGCACAGTGGTGGCAGAGCGTTGCACAGTGGTGGCAGAGCGTTGCACAGTGGGGGCAGAGCGTTGCACAGTGGTTGCAGAGCTTTGCACAGTGGTTGCAGAGCGTTGCACAGTGGGGGCAGAGTATTGCACAGTGGTGGCAGAGCATTGCACAGTGGTGGCAGAGTATTGCGCAGTGGTGGCAGAGTATTGCGCAGTGGTGGCAGAGTATTGCGCAGTGGTGGCAGAGTATTGCACAGTGGTGGCAGAGCATTACACAGTGGTGGCAGAGCATTGCACAGTGGTGGCAGAGCATTGCACAGTGGTGGCAGAGCATTGCACGGTGGTGGCAGTGTATTGCACAGTGGTGGCAGAGCATTGCACAGTGGTGGCAGAGTATTGCACAGTGGTGGCAGTGTATTGACCAGCGCTGTGGGCACTACACATCCAGCCCACAGCGCTGGTCCCGTCTCTCCCCCTCTCTGCTTCTCTCCTCTCTGTACCGATCGGTACAGAGAGGAGAGGGAGGAACCGGCGTCATGACGTGACGCCGGTTTGTGTACATGTGATCGCTCCGTCATTTGACGGAGCGATCACGTGGTAAACGGCCGCTATCAGCGGCCGTTTACCGTGATCCGTGATGCGCCGGGTCCTTGGGACCCGGCGGTCACGGATGTTCCCGAGTGCGCGCCCCAGGGGGTGCGCGGGAGCAGGATAAGCCGACCGCGCTGTAGCCGTCTTTTGACTATAGCGCGGTCGGCATGTGGTTAAAGTTGAATTATTAATCCCAGCTATACTGGGCCAGAACTAGGGTGGAATCTGTGAGTTGCACAGACCCAGCAAATGTCCGGGGCTGTAAATGCAGCATCCTTAGTCGGTCTGCTTCCATGTGTGAGTTTTAATGTTAGTATGGCTACCTCAGCAAGAACCTGGAAGGCTGAAAACAACCAATCAAATTAACTTAGCATGCTTGATTGGTTTACCTGTCGAAGTAAAAACAAACTTCTGGCCCTTCAAATGGAACCAAAAGCTCTCTAATTCTGTACTATCTATATAAATATACACTCTTTTTATAGCTCACAGGCTTTGCTAAAACATGGAGCTCTGCTTCTTGAGCTGGGGAAAAAGGATCCAATGACTCTATATACAGAGTATCCTTCTGGGTGATAAACTGCATACTCAGTATAAAACTGGGAATAACTCTACAAAATATTAAATATCTGGGTCTTCAGGGAGTGTGTCCTGCACTGGGCTCACAGCAGCTGATTCCTACGTCATCAATTTAACACATGTGGTCTCCCCCGTCTACAGCCTCCTCCAATAGAGGCAATAAGGTGGCTGGATTAAAATGTACGCATTTTTCATTGTTGGATTTGTACATAAACAAACTCATATTTTAAACCTTTCATTAGACAAACATTTAGTTAGCTGTATATTTGCTGCGCAAAATGTCGGACCATTAAAAATTAAATATTTGACTAAAATAATGTCTAATTTCGTCTAATAGCACCTTTGCATAAGGGTACAGCTCTGATATATCGGGGTGAACCCTTCATTACTGGGTCCAGCTTGCATAAATATATTACAATGGCTTGTTTTCTATCATGCTGTTTGTGTAAGAACTCCAGTTTCATGTTTTAAAAAGACAACTTTTTCCTGGCAATATTATAATAAATGATAACAATACCCTGCGGTCATGGAGAGATGTCCATAAATCCAAAATATTCTTCTGCTTATACCCACGGCACCATTTTTATCAATTCCCCATTAACCACTTTCAGACCGGACCAATTTGCAGCCAAAGGACCAGGCCCCTTTTTGCGATTCGGCACTGCGTCGCTTTAACTGACAATTGCGCGGTCGTGCGACGTGGCTCCCAAACAAAATTGACCTCCTTTTTTTCCCACAAATAGAGCTTTCTTTTGGTGGTATTTGATCGCCCCTGCGGTTTTTATTTTTTGCGCTATAAACAAAAGTAGAGCGACAATTTTGAAAAAAATGCATTATTATTTACTTTTTGCTATAATAAATATCCCCAAAAAATATATAAAAAAAACATTTTTTTTTCCTCAGTTTAGGCCGATACGTATTCTTCTACATATTTTTGGTAAAAAAAAATCGCAATAAGCGATTATTGATCGGTTTGCACAGAAGTTATAGCGTTTTTAAGATAGGGGATAGTTTTATAGCATTTTTATTAATAATTTTTTTTTATTAGTAATGGCGGAGATCTGCGATTTTTTTTGTGACTGCGACATTATGGCGGACACATCGGACATTTTTGACACATTTTTGGGACCATTGTCATTTTTACAGCAATTAATGCTATTTAAATGCATTAATTCCTGTATAAATGACACTGGCAGTGAAGGGGTTAACCACAAGGGGGCAGTGTAAGGGTTAAGTATGCCTAGGGGTGTGTTTCTTACTGTGGGGGGGCGTGGCTGTCAGCTAGTGAATGCTGATCTCTGCTCCAATCACAGGGAGCAGAGATCGGCGTCACTAGTTGCTAGGCAGAACGGGGAGATGCTGTTTATCTCGGCATCTCCCCGTTCAGCCTTCCCGCGAGACGATCGCGGGGGTCCCCGCGGCAATCGAGTCCGCGGGGACCGCGATCGGACTCACGCGGGTCCCGACCGGCGCGGGAGCGCACCGCTCCCGGCGCGCTCCCGATGGCACAGACAGGCTAAAGGAGGGACTTATATATACGCCCTCCTGCCTGTACGTGCCATTCTGTCGACGTATATCGTCGTGCGCCGGTCGGCAAGTGGTTAAACTGGATTTCATTTCCAATCAAAGGTTATCTAAACCAGTTTCAAATATATCTATATTATTAATAAAATTGTTAAACTCATATTAGAAATTGATACTCAAATGATAATTTCAATATCACACCCTAATGTATATTCACAGATAACAATCCTTAAAGGGGGACATATTACTTAATTTTACTTAATTTCCTATTAAATGCACTGTTTCCACTATCAAAGGATATTCAATTTGTGTAATACACGGTTAAATGTAACCTTCATTTTACCATGTTTGGAAAACAGATTGAAAAATAATTGTGATCACATTGTTTATCATTAGATTTGTTAACCCGGCACATAAAGTTATAACTGTTTTGTCTAAAAAACTGAAATTGGCATGGTGTCCTTCCAGCTTATCACTGACCTCTCATCCCAGCCACATTCTTTCAGGAGAGCGCAAAGGAGGGGGTCACATCTGCGTACATGACACACACAAGCGATAGAACTACAGGTTCCAGCATATCTCTCTAAAATCGCTTACATTTTTCCCATTTGTACACAACACATGCATATCATTCTCTCACTTTCTTTTAACTCTTTTAAATACTTCCTTGATAAATTTCTGCTTTCCTTATTTTGTTCTGATATCCTTTACATCCAATGTATTGTAATACCATGCTCCACATACTGTACCTTCTATGATCAGACGGGCAGCCATAGTGCCCATCCCATCTTCCCTCTCTGACAACATATAAAATATTCTGTTTTAACTCTCATTTCTCTGTTTCTTGACGTTACTAGTTGTAGTGCCTGACCCCAAATTCATCCCACAACTTAACATGAAAATGTCCCTTTCTGTCTAGTGTTAATTGTCACCCTTCATCCATCCTGCTCACATAGATAGCTGTTTCTCTAGCTGTGTACTCTGCATGATTCTTAGTCCCTGTGGACTTCGGTGGTAACCCAGTTACCCATTGTGGATCCATGTCCACTTTAACCATTAATATAGGGGCTCAGTATAGGCGGAACCGCACCTTTGGTTCATATATAGCGCTCCTCTTGCGCTGGGCATTTTTGAGGGTCTCTTACCCTTCATTCCCTTACTTAATTTAATGCCGATAATGACTGGCCAGTCTTCTCTACGTGTGCCTATACCCTCTTGCCTCTAAACTACTTTATCTAGCAGATGTACTACATATACCTGTGAACAGCACTATTCTTCCCTCTCTTATCTATAACACTCCGATGGACAGTAGACAGTGACAACATAACATATAACCACCAATCAACACCAATCAAAGTTTGATTAAGGGGAGTAAAATAGGTACCCTTTGTCCCGAAAATGCCTTACCGATCAAGGAAGTCTGATAACTCAAATGTAAGCAAAAGGCTTACCTCAGCCGGCTGATTATCAGAAATTCCCGGATCGTCTCAAGCTCCTCGTTTCGGATACTCAGGGTCACCTTTTAACCCCTCCTAGGCAAAGCTTGCCACCTGTCCTGGAAATTTATAGATAGGCAACTCCTATCCTCATATTGATTAGTGGTTCCAAATTAATAATGACTACTGCAGTAGGGAACAGACACAAAAGATACGCTCAGCATCTTTCCAAATAACCGTTCTGCCTTATTATGACGCAATTGAAGGTTTTTATACACATGATTACGTAGGTATCACATTAATATTACAATTGTACGTTTATGGTAACAAGGGGCGTATCATAGGCAGGCTAATTCTAATTAGGACTCGAAAGAATGTAAACATGTACTGAAAACATTATTAGTGCCGTGTGCACAGTGAGGGCCGTGTGTAATTCATACAAAATAGAATACAATTATATACAGAACTTACAAATTTCCATTACAATAAGATTATGTAGTGTTCCTTTTCTGATACTGGTAAAGTCCACTCAAATTGTCCTATATCTTTTAACTACTTGCCTACCAGGCACAAACACCCCCTTCCTGACCAAGCCATTTTTTCAGCTTTCAGCGCTGTCGCATTTTGAATGACAATTGCGCGGTCATGCAAATAACATTTTTATCATTTTTTCCCCACAGATAGAGCTTTATTTTGGTGGTATTTGATCACCTCTGCGGTTTTTATTTCTTGCGCTATAAACAAAAGAAGAGGGACAAGTTTGAAAAAACATAATATTTTTTACTTTTTATTATAATTAACATCCAATTTTATTTATTTTTTTTTATTTTTTTTAAACAAATTTTTTCCTCAGTTTAGGCCGATACGTATTCTTCTACATATTTTTGGTAAAAAAAAAAAAATCGCAATAAGCGTCTATTGATTGGTTTGCGCAAAAGTTATAGCGTCTTCAAAATAGGGGATAGATTTTTAGCATTTTTATTATTTTTTTTTTTTACTAGTAATGGCGGCGATCTGCGATTTTTATCGTGACTGCGACATAGCGGCGGACATATCGGACACTTTTGACACATTTTTGGGACCATTCACACTTATACAGCGATCCGTGCTATAAAAATGCATTGATTACTGTATAAATGTGACTGGCAGGGAAGGGGTTAACACTAGGGGGCGCTGCAGGGGTTAATATGTTCCCTATATGAGTGATTCTAACTGTGGGGGGAGGGGACTGACTGGGGGAGGGGACCGATCGGTGTCCCTATGTACAAGGGACACACCATCGGTCTCCTCTCCTCTGACAGGACGTGGATCGGTGTGTTTACACACACCGATCCACGTCCTGCTCACTTACCGGGCAATCGCGGGTGCCTGTCGGTCATCGCGACCGCCGGGCACGCGCATCAGGTCCCCAGCTACGCGGTGGGCACGCGTGCGTGCCTCCCGCGGCGCGCGCGCGCCCCCCCTAGTGGCCAAAAAGCGAGCGCCGTCATATGACGGCGGCACGCCACAGTAGCTGCACCGCTCCGCTGTCATTTGACAGTGGGCGGTCAGCTACTGGTTAAACAGACTAAAGTAAATTGCTTGCTTTATTAGGTTATGAGTGGCACAGCCAACACATTTTCACTTTTTAATCCTCACTGCTGCCGGAGTGCATTACCTGCATACAGTAGCTCACAAATGTGAGTACGCCCCTCAAATTTTTGTAAATATTTTTTGATATCTTTTAATGTGACAACACTGAAGAAATTACACTTTGTAAAGTAGTGAGTGTACAGCTTGTATAACAGTGTAAATTTGCTGTCCCCTCAAAATAACTCAACACACAGCCATTAATGTCTAAACCGCTGGCAACAAAAGTGAGTACACCCCTAAGCCCTAAGTGAAAATGTCCAAATTGGGCCAAAATTGGGCCCAAAGTGTCAATATTTTGTGTGGCCACCATTATTTTCCAGCACTGCCTTAACCCTCTTGGGCATGGAGTTCACTAGACCATCACATCACTGGCTGCCTCTTCCACTCCTCCAGGACGACATCACGGTGCTGGTGGATGTCGTGCTTGTGCTGCTCCAGGTTCCGTATGAGGATACCCCACAGATGCTCAATACGGTTTAGGTCTGGAGACATGCTTGGCCAGTCCCTTACCTTTACCCTCAGCTTCTTTAGTAAAGCAGTGGTCGTCTTGGAGGTGTTTTTGGGGTCATTATCCTGTTGGAATATTGCCCGGCAGCCCGGTCTCCGAAGGGATGGGATCCTGCTCTGCTTCAGTATGTCACAGTACATGTTGCCATTCAGGGTTCCCTCAATGATCTGTAGCTCCCCAGTACCGGCAGCACTCATGCAGCCCGAGACCATGACACTCCCACCACCATGTCCCATCTGGGGTGACTATACTTTTCTGTGCAAATACATTCCAGCCTCCAATTTTATACAATGCTCTTGTTCCAAGATGTTGATTGTCTAATCTGCTTGCAATGTTTAGGTGCAAAGTGACTAATTTTTTTTTCTTTGTTTCACTCCACAGTTCCCGTCCACGCCACAGGAATGGCAGACTGGTGCCTCCCACTTTGCCAGCCGTTGGGACTTTCATAACTGCGGAGGGGCAATTGATGGGAAACACGTCCGCATAGTCCCACCACCCAACTCGGGGGTCCTACTATTATAATTATAATTGGTTTAATAGTGTAGTGATGTTGGCGGTGGTGTCGGCAACTTACGAGTTTATGTATGTGGACGTGGGGATGAACGGCCGGATATCGGATGGTGGGGCCATTACGCACACGGAGTTCTACTGGCGTCTCCAAAGTGGCAGTTTGTGCTTGCCACCTCCAGAGGAGAATGCCGAAGGACTCCCCTTCGTCTTTGTCGCAGATGAAGAGTTTGCGATGACTCCCCATGTGCTGAGGCCGTTCCCGATGAGGACCCTCACCCCGGACCAGAGGGTCTTCAACTACAGGCTGTCCGGAGCCAGAAGAGTTGTGGAGAACACTTTTGGCATCCTGGCCAGCCGCTTCCCCTGTTCCTGACGGCATTTAACTGGGCGGAATACAAACTGAACCACATAGTTCTTGCCTGTTGCATATTGCACAACTTCCTCAAATGACATAACAGGAACTATGTGGTGCCCGTTGGCCCAGATGTGGAGGGCCCTCCAATTGCCGAACTCACAGCCCTTCGAGTGGCACGTCCAGGCATGCCCCCTCTAAATGCCCGTGTGGTCCGGGACCAATATATGGAGGACTTTGTGGGTAGGGGGGCCTTTGCTCTGCCTGACGATGTGTGAGAGGCATTTTTTAATAAATCAGATATTTTAACCAACCTATGATTTCTTGTCATTTCAGTCTTCTTTTTAGCTTATTTTACATTGACATTTTTTCCCTTTGCCTTCGACAGTGGGAATGCACTGTCTGGGCAAAAGGAAGTAACAGTCTCTTCTTCCCAAAAAGATTATTCTCTTGTTGTGTGTTTGCTACCTAATCTTTGGTCTAGAGAAGGTTTGTCCTGCATAAATGACACCCAAAATACTCCTTTTCAGCACCAGGTCTGACATGTGTGTATTCTCCAAAAGGCTGTGCTCCGTGTTTTCGTACAAAGCACTGTGGGTGTAATTTACATAAGTCAAATCCGCTATGCTCTACAAGTGCATTGAAAAGTTCCCAGGGAAAGAAAATTGGAGTGCAAAGTGGATTTGCCTTTAGTAAATAACACCCATTGCCCCCCATATCCTTGTCATTTTACATACATAATGCATTGTGTTTTTTAAATAAAGAAGCCACACATTTAGAAAACTACAAAAGTTTACTAGGAAAACATTCCCAAGTGCGTTTACAATCTTCTCGCCAAAACTGACAACATCGTGTTTATTTACAACATTGTTTACAAACATTCCGCAATTGGTTAAAACAGGCATGGAGCAAAACAGAACATATGAACTCGGAAAGTTCAACTTGTAAAGTGAAGACAAGATCAGACATGCCTATATGTTCAAAGTGTGTTTGAGCTTGCCTTCATCACATGGGGGGGTCCCCCCCGAAAAGTGGAAATTTAGAACATGCACACAATTTGGGACTGAAAATGGTCATTTGATGGTAAAACACATGCCTTGAAGCTTCAAAAGTGCCATTTTCCATCCTGGATGAATGGACGTTTTTTGGGGGTGCAACCCCTTCACCACAACCACTATCGTAGTTCGTAAAGTGTTAGCACCCCCAAAAAAACGTTGCCATTCATCCAACCATGATGGGAGCTAGCAAATGTGGTCACAATGTGTGCATGTTCCAAATTTCACACAGTTTTTAAGTTGCAATGTGTCAGAAAGCTGGCACCAAATGTATTGTTAATTACTTGGTGCGTTTTAATATTTTTCCTAAAACATCAAGGATGTTTCTTCTATTATTTTGTTGAACATCATTGATGTTTTGCTTTATGTAATCTAGGATCTCGATTGCAGACCATTATCTCTTCCGATGAGTACGTGGGCACTCTCTGTGGTAAAAGTGTTGATTTTTTCTTCCACAACAACATCAGTCACCTAAAAACCACAAACAAACAAATATGGGGGTGTTGGATACAGAGGCAGCCATTACAATGGATTTGCTTACCAGTAGCTGTGTTATCCACACTCCACCTGTTGTGGTGGACTATTTCTCAAAGTTCGATGATCTCTCCTTCCTCCTCCTCCACCTCCTCTGCTTATGGCACTTTCCCCTTTTTTGGGAGTGTTGGTTTGGGGGTTCCTCAGACGGCCAAAGTTTTCGCTCCCCTATGAGATTGTTCCAAAAAGGAAGATTTAGCAACACAAGCTATTGAAGGGCTGAAATAGGTATATGACGACATTGCTTGAAAGTGACGGACATATATTTTAGTGTGGCAGTTACAAATGACAACTACATGAATAATCATGTAGTCACTTTGTAAAGGTGCTATTCTGCACTAGCTTTTTGGTAGAATAGAAGTTTGTTGTGATGGAGACCACCCTCTAGTATCCACTGGAGCACATGTGTGGAAAAAAGCATAATGAAAGGGGGTTTGGGTGTTCCAGCTCTAGTGTCTAGAGTCCAGATGGGGTAAACAGCTAATGAGTGACCTCTCCTTTTACTTTGACAAAATTTGGTTTACGCTCTTGCTGACATTCTCTAGTTGAGAACAAACTTACTCTCTTCAATAATAACATCACCACACCTCTTATTATATGTGGTCCGAACGATCGAGGTTGCGTACGGATCGAAATGGACTCCACACCTCGACAGTGGCAGAAGAAGATAGAGGCTGAGTTACGATCGAAATGGCAGGCAAGACACACTTGTCTTTGTACTCCTCACCTGGTTGCCACCACACACGCTTGACACCATCTGAACCAAATAAGTTTATCTTGGTCTCATCAGACCACAGGACATGGTTCCAGTAATCCATGTCCTTAGTCTGCTTGTCTTCACCAAACTGTTTGCGGGCTTTCTTGTGCATCATCTTTAGAAGAGGCTTCATTCTGGGACGACAGCCATGCAGACCAATTTGATGCAGTGTGTGGCGTATTGGCCTGAGAACTGACAGGCTGACCCCCAACCCTTCAACCTCTGCAGAAATGCTGGCAGCACTCTTACATCTATTTCCCAAAGACAACCTCTGGATATGACACTGAACACGTACTCAACCTCTTTGGTCGACCATGGCGAGGCCTGTTCTGAGTGGAACCTGTCCTGTTAAACCACTGTATGGTCTTGGCCACCGTGCTGCAGCTCAGTTTCAGGGTCTTGGCAATCTTCTTATAGCTTAGGCCATCTTTATGTAGAGCAACAATTATATTTTCCAGATTCTCAAAGATTTCTTTGCCATGAGGTGCCATGTTGAATTTCCAGTGACCAGTATGAGAGAGTGAGAGCGATAACACCAAATTTAACACACCTGCTCCCCATTCACACCTGAGACCTTGTAACACTAACGAGTCACATGACACCAGGGAGGTAAAATGTCTAATTGGGGCCAATTTGGACATTTTCATTTAGGGGTGTATTCACTTTTTTTGCCAGCGGCTTAGACATTAATGGCTGTGTGTTGAGTTATTTTAAGGGGATAGCAAATTTACACTGTTATACAAACTGTACACTCACTACTTTATATTGTAGCAAAGTGTAATTTCTTCAGTGTTGTCACATGAAAAGATATAATAAAATATTTACAAAAATGTGAGTGGTGTACTCACTTTTGTGAGATACTGTATGTGCATTGCTCCACCTTCTCCATCACATTTTGTCCCAACCTGACTTTCTCAATATAAATATATCTAGAGAACTGGATGGTTATTGTCACATCTTATGAAGTGGTGTTTTTTTTTCTTGTTTCACGTTTAGTTCCTTTTTGGATGGTTGTTCATTGTTTTACATGTTTATAAACAGTTTACACTGTTTTAACCACTTGCTTACTGGGCACTTAAACACCCTTCCTGCCCAGACCAATTTTCAGCTTTCGGTGCTCTCACACTTTGAATGACAATTACTCATTCATGCAACACTGTACCCAAATTATTTTTTTGTCCTTTTTTTCCCACAAATAGAGCTTTCTTTTTGTGGTATTTGATCACCTCTGGGTTTTTTATTTTTTGCGCTATAAATGAAAAAAGACCAAAAATTTTGAAAAAAAAAAAAACGCATTTTTCTTTGTTTCTGTGATAAAATTTAGCAAATTATTAATTTTTCTTCATAAATTTTGGCCACAATTTATATTGCTACATATCTTTGGTAAAAAATAACCCAAATTAGTGGATATTATTTGGTCTTTGTGAAAGTTACAAGCTGTGGTGCGAATTATACAAAATTGATCGCACCTGATGTACTGAGGGCCTATCTCATTTCTTGTGACCCGAACAAGCCAGGAAAGTACAAATACCCCCCAAATGACCCCTTTTTTGAAAGTAGACATTCCAAGGTATTTAGTAAGAGGCGTGTGAGCTTTTTGATGTTGTCATTTTTTTCCCACAATTCTTTGCAAAATTAATTATTTTTTTATTTTTTATTTTTTTCCACAAAATTGTCATTGTAATAGGTTATTTCTCTCACATGGCATGTGTATACCACAAATGACAAAATAAATTCTGCTACTCCTCCTGAGTATTACGATACATGTGGTATAGAATTGGAAAAGTCCCACACATGTGGTGTGGGACTTTTCCACAGCCTGGCCACTTAGAGAGGCCCAAAATGCAGGGACCGCCATCACGTGTTCTAGGAGCATAAATTACACATCTAAATTGTTGACTACCTAGTACACTTTTGAAGGCCCTGGAGCACCAGGACAATGACACGTGGCACTGATGACACGTGACACTGATGTGGCACTGATGACAGATGGCACTAATACAGGGCACTGATGACACGTGACACTGATGACAGATGGCACTAATACGGGGGCACTGATGACACGTGACACTGACAGATGGCACTAATATGTGGCACTGGTGACAGATGGCACTTATACGTGGCACTGATATCATGTGGCACTAATACGTGGCACTGATGAGAGATGGCACTAATACGTGGCACTGATGACAGATGGCACTGATACGTGGCACTGACGACACGTGACACTGATGACAGATGGCACTGACACGTGGCATTGATGACACATGCCACTGATAACAGATGGCACGTGGCACTGACAGGTGGCACTTTTGACAGTTGCCACTGATACGTGGCACTGATGACAGATGGCACTGACGTGGCACTGATGACAGATGGCACTGACGTGGCACTGATGTGGCACTGATGACTGATGGCACTGGGGACAGGTGGCACTGGGGACAGGTGGCACTGGCAGATGGCACGGATGGCACTGGGGACAGGTGGTACTGGGGAAAGGTGGCACTGGCATCATCTCTCATTGGACAGCCCGATCTCGCTGTAAACGGCCGCTGCGATTGGCCGTTACAGCGATCTGTGACCGGCTGTGTCCGACGGACACGGCCAGCACAGAACTTCCCCGATGCATGCTCTCAGGAGCGCGCATTAGGGAAGTAAACAGGAGGACGTCCAGGGACGTCCTCCCAGCGGGGAGCGTCCGCGCTACAGCCGTCTTTCGGCTATAGCGCGGGCGCGTAGTGGTTAAGTTGTGGGGATATTGATATGGTCAATTGATAGAGGGACATTAGTTATGGAGATTGCGCTATACACTTTATTATAGGTATAGTAAGTCTTTGTTCCCCTTAAAGCAGCGCATCAGATTTTTTTGGTGTTTTGGATAGCCTACAGATTCTAATGTAGTACCCTCTAGGTAGGTAGGTGCTAGAGTGACGATTTTTGGTTAGAATTAGGTAGATTTAGGCAGGCCTGCCTGGTAGCCAGGCCTGTTTGTTTTAATTTGGTCTGGACTGGGAGGCTCATAGTAGCAGCTGGTGACTCACAAGCAGCATAACTGAGACCTCCCTCTTCTTTCTAGAAGATTCTAGAAAGAGAGGAGGAGAGGAGAGGTGGAGCTGCCTGGGGTATTATGAGGATCCCTGACCAATCCCCAACCTGGATTGGCAGGGGACAGGCCTCCTTAAATACCCTGGGTCAGCCCAGCTGGGAAGCAGTTGGAGTTGTTCAGAGCTTTGGAGATGGAATGCTAGGCTGTCGGGGCCTTTAAGGGAGCCCCCCAGTCTGGGGGGGGGGGGTGACCTTGGGCCTGGGCTCGGGTGCGGAAGGGGTCCTTCAAGAAATAGTGGAGGTGTCCTGAACAGGAGGCACAGGTGGAGCAAGAGAGGACAGCAGGAGAGAGTATTGCCGGGCAAGTCTCCAGAGAGAGGAACAACTGGTCACAGCCAGGAGGGCTGGTGAGTGACATGCACAGTTAGGAGGACTGGGGAGGCATGCCTGAGAGGACTGGGAGTATGCAGTCTGGGATGGGTGCAGAGCCAGTGGAGTGGACTGTGGTGTCATGGGCAGTGGAGAAGGCCAGCTGCAGCCAGAAGGGATGGCAGGGCCTGAAGAGGGGTTACTGGGCTCAGTAGCTGCATGTTAGGACAGCTAGCACCAGGAACTTTCTATTTGCTACACTATAGGGGCCTGCGGTCTCTGCCTGCAAATGGCAATTGCTAAGGCCTGGCTGAGCCAGTGTCAGGCCTAACCATGCAATGCTAGCTGTGCCTGGAAGCTTAAGCAAGTAAAGTGCAGGAGGAGATGAGGAGTGATAGTCTGCAGCAAGAGTTGCTCTGGAGTGGAGACTGGGGTGTATATACCAGACTGTATATAGTTGTCCCAAGCAAGTGCTACAACATTCTACTGGGCATCCCATACTTCCTTTACCCCATCCAAGTCCAATCCCCTTAATAAAATACAAAAAAAAAACAAAAGTACATTGACTGTTCTATGTATCTGAGTGACTGAGGATTGAATGTCGGGCTGGGCAGGGTGACAGGTGGGCCATTTTACTTAGCAGCCCCTACATGGGTACCACTACAATAATCTATTCATTGAAGTATGACCCATGAGGTATTTTCAATATCTTGCATTATTTTCTAATTTGTACAAGCAAACATTTTCAATCACAAAGGCTTTTTTTTGCACGGGCCAGCTGTTTTGAGCACATGCATCTAATGTGAGTTTAATCTACAATTATTTCCTGAAGTCTTGAAACCTTGACTGGGTGTAGATTCCCAGCTGCCACGGCCCTGGCACCAGCTAACATAGGAGTGCAGGCATTTTACTGAGCACCTGCAGGAGTTATCATAAAATATGTAACCAAGTAAAATCTCTCCAGAATGAGCCCTATCTAACCATAATAATATAGCATACAACTACTAATATCTGATAAAGTGAAGGGATCAGAATTCCTCATTAATTTCATTAATATAACGACTTACCCAGTCAACAGCCCAGCGATGTCTGATCTCCCTCTGCATTGCTGGGGAAGTGTAGTCCTCTCAATAGCACTTACATGCCTGAAAATAAAGGAATTTCACAGATTTTATTTAATCCTCACATCATTTGGCTAATCTCACTCTTAAAGCTATTTGAATAAGTCACTGCGACGAGGTATCCAACATCTCCCAGCTCTAGAGAGCTTTAAAGTGGCTGCATTAAATCAATTGAGCAATACTAAGAGGGTGAAATGTGCATTAAATGTATTGATTGCACAATGAATTTGTGCAATGATGTTCATAAAACTGGAAAAACAACTTTATAGAAAGCAGATTTACATTGAAGGATGTCCATGAACTTTAGACTGGTCTTTTCAGACTCAGTTTTGATATGAGATCATTTTGTTTCTTTTGAGCTTCTTCATATCTCAAAAATTCAGGTTCGTTGGAAGATATGAGGATGTAAGATATAAGGATATGATATCATATGCATAGCATACTAGCTCATTATGAATTACTTACCTGAGATCGAAGCCCCCGCAACAGTCCTCGTTCACCGGTCTGGTGACCGACATCTCCCCAGAGGGGTTACTTCAGGGTATCGCGGCTCCGGCGCTGTGATTGGCCGGAGCCGTGATGACGGCACTCCTGCGCATGAGCGTGGGAGCCGCCGATAACCGTACAGTACAACTAAGCAATGGCACGTACGTGCCATTGCTTCAGTTTGCTTCAGTGCGCATGTGCCGATGACGTCGGCACATGCAAATACAGGCATATCTCCTAAACCGTGCATGTTTTGGAGATATCCAGTGTAGCTACAGGCAAGCCTAATCATAGGCTTGCCTGTAGTATAAAGTGGTTGTAAAGGGTTTACAACCACTTTAAAGTGACATTAATCAATATCCTTATTTTCCAAAAGTATTCCATACATATCCACAACTTAAATGGGTTGTAAAGGCAGAAGGTTTATTTAAGTAATGCATTCTATGCATTAAGATAAAAAAAAACCTCCTGTGTGCAGCAGCCCCCTTAATACTTACCTGAGGTACCTCTCTGTCCAGCGATATCCACAAGTGTCTCAGCCATTCAAGATTCTCCTTCCTGATTGGCTGAAACACAGCAGCGATGTCATTGGCTCACACTGCTGGCAATCAAAGTCAGCTAGCCAATCAGGGGAGAGAGGGGCGATGCCAGGTCAGGGCTCCGCGTCTAAATGGACACAAGATGCTGTGACTCAGCTCAGGTGCCCCCATAGCAATCTGATTGCTGTGGGGGCACTGAACAGGAGGCAGGGGCCAGGATCACAGAAGAGGGACCCCAGAAGAGGAGGATTGGGGCTGCTCTGTGCAAAACCACTATACAGAGCAGGTAAGTATAAAATGTTTTTTATTTTTGTAGGGAAATAAATAAGACTTTACAATCACTTTAATTGTCCTGTAATCTAGTTTCATGAAATTGTTTCTTACTGTATATTCCTGCCTCATTGTAATGTCCCCTATGAGTTTCCAAACCTTTAATTTTCCCAGTGCACGTTAATAGTGGTCATGTGCTCTGCTCTATGCACACACTACACACCCCATAGTCCATCCCAGGAGAGAGCAAGAGAGGGGGGGTACATTCCTACATACAGTGGGACCATGAAGAATGAACGTAGCCACCCTTTAAGAGGAATCACAGCAGCAAAAACGAAGGGGTTTTGGGGATTTGGAGGAAGCTGAGAGCAATAAGAAGATACTTAAATTAAGAATAAACAGTTAAATAGACTTTCTTTTTTTCTCCCGCTTGCACTTGCCCGCCCTTGCACTTTTTTTTCCTTCCTCTTTCTCTTTTTAAGCCCCTATAGCTTGCTCTTTCATTCTTGCCCTCTCTTGCTTGCTATTCCATTCTCTCGCTCTCTCCCGCTCACTCTTTTGTTCTCTTGCCCTCTCTTGCTCGCTATTTCATTTTCTCGATTTCTCCTACTCATTCTTTTGTTCTCATTCTCTCTTGCTTGCTCTTTTATTCTCCCGCTCTCTCTTGCTCACACTCTCTTGCACGCTCTTTCATTCTCTCGCTCTCTCTTGCTCGTTTTCGTTCTCTTTTGCTCGCTCTTGGTCCTCTCACTTTCTCTTGCTGGCTCTTTCTTTCTCTTACTCTTTCTTTCTTGCTTTTTCTTTCACTTCTCTCTCTCTTTCTCACTCTCTTGCTTGCTTTTTGTTTCTCTTTCTTTGTATCACACTATCTTGCTGACCCTATCTTTATCTCACTCTATGTTGCTTTCTCTTTCTCTCACTTGTTTTCACTCTCTTTCTCACTCGCTCTCTTTCTCTCCCTCTGTCTTGCCACTTTTTCTCTTGCTTTCTTTTTTGCACGTGTTGCCCCCCAAATACCCTCATGCAAAAAACTTTCTACCTCCTAGTTCACCTTTATCCTGGCTTTGTTTATCTTTTCAATAGAGCGAGCCATACGCCACGCAGACCTAGCAACTATATCGGACCACACAACTTAGCTCGACCCAACAGATAAAGTAACGAGAAGAACAGTTGTCTGCACTCCAACCAGCGGACAACAGGCATTTCCTGAACACCGCTCTAAACTGGAATCGAGAAATTGCTGTCCCTTCCGTATGCATAAAGAAAACTCCCGGAAGATTTGCCCAAAACCGTGAAAAAAAACCCACAACCCAGACAGCGAAAACTGGAGAAGAGGGAACCTCACATCTCAATCCAAGAACCCCTCCCCAACTGATCAGTGTTAGATTTTCTTAACAGAATACCCAAGTAGTGTCCCATAACCCCACATTCCGTACGCTCAAACCACCCTCACCACGTCTGTTACGGCTTACCAATTCCCTCACCCGAAAAGCCCCCCCCCCAAAATGCCCAGCCCAAAGACGGCCCAGAACAAGATAACCTCCTAGGCGGAAAAAACATGTGTACATCATGTGTACACCCCCATCCTCATTCAACAGATTAATCCATTCTTGACACACTCTGCATTATGAGGACCAAGTTGACGCACATACTGAATGACAAATTGAGAACTTGGAAGCGGCAATACAATGCTCCACAGCTGCTTGGAGCATGGAATTCCGCGCTGCTCCACTTCCAGTGCCAACTGATGGGATCTATCCCACTGGAAACAAGACAAAGCATCAGCCAGGAGTTATCAACTCCTGGAACGTGCACAATTCCATGAAGAGTACAATGGGAAAACAGTTCCCGAACAGCCAAATTATGCACTAAACCGACCTCCCTCCATTCCACTGTCCAACCAACTCTCAGCACTTTAACAACCCTGACGGCAGGTTCCATAACCAGCAGTGCCCGCCTCTTCAGTGAACAAGTCCAGTTTAAAATTGGAAATTACCTGCTCCAGCCAAAGAGAGAAACCATTGTAAGAAACCAGAAATGAATCCCACACTCTCAAGTCCTCGCTCGGATCCCGCCCCAGCCCAATATAAGGATGTGGCGCCTTAATACCAGCTGTAGCAGCTGCCAGTCGTCTACAATAAAACTTGGCCCATGGGTACACTGCAACAAGCAAAATTCAACTTGCCCAAGAGAGATTGCACAGCATGAAGTTGAAATTTTCATTTTTGCCTTGCCCGGTGGCCGAAACCATCCCCTTCAGATCTTCAAGTCTGTCCAAAGGCAAATGACCTTCCATTGCCACAGTGTCGACGGCAATACACAGAAACCACAACTCAGTGGCCGGGCCCTCCATCTTGTTAGGGGCCAATGGCACACCAAAAAACTGGAAAACACGATGGTCCGTGGTTAAAAGTGAGGCATAGATAGTACTTCCAGCAGGCCCTATGCACAAGAAATCATCTAAGTCATTAATGACTGAATTAGGCCGGAAGCATCCCGAGCCGCCCATTCCTAAAAGGAACTAAACATTTCAAACAACAAACAAGAAATGGCACAGACCATTGGTAAACCTCTATCAACAAAATTCTGCCCTTGCCATTTGATATGATCCCCCTGTTAGCAGAGTATTGAAATCATGCTGGAAGATTGTTTTATGCAGTAATACGGCTTATCAATGCATGTCTTTACAGAATAGAGAAACATAAACACAGGATCAAGGAGCATCCATGTACATAGAGAGCGGATAGACAAACATCCTATTATATCATAGATAACATACACTATATAATATTACAGCGCCACCTGCTGCTTAGACAGGCATAATGCATATGCAGTATATATAGTCAGTTTATAAGCAACTTTTATGTTGCACTTTTCCAACACCCATAGCTCCCAACTGTCCCTGATTTGGAGGGACTGTCCCTGATTTGGAGAAATGTCCCTCATTCCTCTTCATTTGTCCCTCATTTTGGTCTGATCTATATAGATGTATATAAAATGCACTTTTTATCTATCAAAAAGTGTTTTCCAGCACTAAACCTTTCATCCGATTTCTAAATTGCTGCATTTGTAAATTCCAAAATCCAATATAAAGGAATAGTAGTGGTAAAAAAAAGCACTTGTGGGTTTAACCAATCTTGTTTTTTTATACAATTCTCCTTTAAGGGGGCGTGGCAAGGGGTGTGTCCTATGCCTGCAAACTTTTGTTGATAGGTGTCCCTCATTCCCATCTCAAAAAGTTGGGAGGTGTGAACACCCCCCTCCTCTCTACCCACTACAGGACACACCCTCTGCCTTGAACTCTTCTATCTGCTAAGCAGACTGCAGCATATCAAAATCACCCACTAATACTCCGCCTAGGGTTGCCACCTGTCCGGGATTCACCCGGACAGTTCAGGTTTTGAATCATGTGTCCGGACACAATATTCAGAGAGGAATGTGGCTCAGAACAGGGCCTGATAGGAGGATGAGGGGGCACTATGTGCGCCACATTACTGTTTGGAGTGCCCAAAGGTGTCCCAGGTCTATTACAATCCTATAGTGTATGCTAAAAAAAAAATTAAAAATGTTGCTGTGCGCCACTAAAGTGTTCGGGTTTGGCTTGAAGAAAAAGTGGCAACCCTAACTCCGCCTCTTCTGCAGGCCCCAGTCATGCTGGTCCTCCTCCTAGTTTTACTCAGCTCCGGGCCATGTACTTTCTTTCTCTCGCTCTCTGTAGCCCATGCTTTTTTCTTGCTCACTTGCCCGATCTAACTCGCTCTTCCTTTCTCTCATTCTCACTTTTTTCACCCTCTCTCTTGCTTTTTCCCAATCTCTCTTTCATTTGCTTTTTCCCACTCACTATTGCTTGCTCCCTTTTATTCTCTCTTTCTTCGTCTTTTGCTCTGCCTTTTACTTTGAACCCCAAGAAATAAAACCCAGCGATAGCTTATGTGTTCCTGATTAAGCCTATCCATTTCAGTAATGAGCATATTGTGGTTGAACCTGTTCACCTGTCGAGGATTTACAATGGTGAACCATAGTATGCTTTCTGTTTAAATTTTATTATTCTTGGAGCGCACCTGGAAGAGTGTCACTAGAAGTTCACAATAGATTTAGGTTTAATTTTCCTCTGGGCGAGCGGCACGTACTTTATCACTCTGCTGCGGGGTCATTACTACATCCAAACACAAGTCTGCCTGATGGAGCCCGACCTGCCAGTATAGCACTTCATTCCCTGCCATCTGTTCAATTTCATCAACAGGCCCAACTGAGAAACACAGCTGATGTTGATTGAAGCAGAAGATTGTTTTCTTAGCGTCTGCAAAAACTTGAATTTAATCTATGCAAGAAGTGAATGTAGTCTTCACAAAAACCGACCACTTATGATTATTCACAAGCTTGCTTTACTTGGTGCACCAGAGTTTGATAAAGAAAAGGACGCACCGCAAAACGCACCGCAAAACCAGATCTCATCAGCTGGTGGCCATGCAGGGGAAAATCTTTCCGGGTCCACAGACAAAAACACTTTTTTAGTAGAGTGAGGAAGGGTTAAGTTGTCCAAACTTGATACATTTCAATCAATTTCAACCACGTTTAGGCCTAGTTTACACTTGTGTTTGGGGAGGGGGTTCAAAAAAAAGTGCAGCTGACCCGCATTATTACTGCTCCCCCCGACCAATCACCCTTGTGCTACAAAGGCAGTGGAGTGGAGAGTACATATGCTGCGGCTGCCCAAAGCTATCACATAGAGGGCTTGTTAATAGGATGCCCTTGTAATAGCAATAAAGCTAAATAAATAAATTAGTGTAAAAAAATTAGCTTTGATAAAATAAAATAAAAAATTATAAAAATAAATAAAAGCACCCCGTTTCCCCCCACACATACAAAAAAATGCAAATGGCCTAGCTCCCGCACATGTAAGTAAACAGCGATTGCAACACACATGTTAAGTATCGGTGCGCATGTCCCAGTGAAAGCAATAATGCTAGAGCGATCATTCACAATTAAAGGGGTTGTAAAGGTAAACATTTTTGTAAAAAAAACAAAAACAAACGTGTCTATACTTCCCTACTCTGTGCAATGGAATCGCACAGAGCGGGTGGGAACCTCCTCTTTTTGGGTCCCCCGCCAGCGGTCCTAGCCCCTCTTTTCTGACCAGTGCCCCCATGGGAAGCCACTTCCCATGGGGCACTTGTGTGTGCTTGCACAAGAGTCCCTCTGCTGCCTCCATTGACACAGGCAATGGGACTCAGCCCCGCCCCCACTCCCTCATCACTGGCTTTGATCGACAGCACTGGGAGCCAATGTCTCCCGGTGCCCCAGCAAAGCCAGTGAGACCCAGAAGTGAGGGGAATGAAGATCTGCAGACGTGCACGGTGCTGGATCAAATGAGGTCTCAGGTAAGTAAAGGGGGGCTGAGGGGGCAATGCTGACACCTAAACATTTTTTACCTTAATGCAAGGAATGTATTAAGGTAAAAAACGTTTAGACTTTACAACCTCTTTAACTCTACACTGGTCTTTTATAGTGTCACCTATGAAAAAATGTAGGTAACTTAGTTTGTCGCCATTTTGAAAGCATGTGCAATTTTGAGTCTTGACATATTTGGTATCTATTTACCCGATTCAACATTATCTTTTATATTTTCGAGTACTTTTTACTGAAAATTTGCGTCTGATTAATGGCTGCTTAGAAATCGTGTGACATAAAAGATTACAACAGGCACCATTTTATTCTCCAGGACCTCTCTTTTCAGAAAATATATAATGTTTGGGGGTTCTAAGTTCTTTTCTAGCAAAGATGCTAATATAGCAAGGTCCCAGGCCTCCTTTGATCTATTGAGAACGTCCAGGGCCAGGGATAGTTGACATCCAGGGTGCTACATCCACCCCCTGCCCACAAAACTACATCTCGGAGTTTGCAGAAAAATAATTTATTTTTAAGCTCTCAAGCCTGAGAGCGAGTGTTCTGGCAAAAATTGGGATGGGTAGGGAAACAGGAAATGGTTAAAAATATAAAATATATATATATATATAAGTGTGACGTACCACATGCAATAAACATGGGTATCAAATAGACATAAAAGAAGTTATGATAGGTCATATAAGACAATAAAGTATAAAAAATATCTATGTGCAATTTTAAAGGCAGGCCTAAGCAGCAACCCTTATTCCTCACTATCTAGCTAAAATATATATATATATATATATATATATATATATATATATATATACAGTGATGATATATAAATGAGTTAGTGTTGATGGCAGGTTATAGCCAAGGAAGACCCACGGATACAGCAACACCTGAAAGAGAAAATCAACAGTAATGCAAAAAAATGCATCCTAAAAATGTAACAAGGTGCCATATATAAATACGTAATTAAACAGGTTTCAATTGTCCTCAGCCAAAGACAGCATAGCAGTGTAAATATACCCTATGGAATATTGCATTATTTAAATTTTTTAAAGTAGGCCCCATCTGCAACAGAGGATGTCACCTCCTTCCCATTGATCAACAAACTTACACTTGCCACATAATGTGAATAAAGTTCGCTCAGGTCAGCACTGTTCACGCCACCTGGTGACCACACTAGAAACAGTTTTGATGTATGATTTAGTACATTATCCACATGCATGGTGGGAATTTAACCCTCTATTACAGCATAATCTAACTGACTAAACACTTAGAGTCCAAGACATGTTACAGCCCATCGATTTCCCTCTGGGTGGACTATATTTCCCAGCAGTCTCCCTTCTTCAGGGACGACTCCGGGGACAAGGAGGCACAGCTGCATTTCAGGTAACAAGCAGTCAGGTCTTGGTGCAAGGGACCGTACTTCAGGATATAGGTCCCCTTGCAAAGGCATCCTCAGTCTGTCCATATGACAGCCGGGACATAGAAGATTTTTTTTTTCTTCATCATCACTTGGGAAGCAACAACGTGCTGAAGATCACAGGTCACCCTTCAGGGTGAATCACCCCAACAACTTCAACTTTTTAGCCAACGTGGCACAGGTGGGCACTCCATGTATCTGCCAGCAGCATTCAGTCCAGCATAGTCCATGCAGTGCAGCTCTCTGGAATGTTCTCCATTAACAACAATTTAAATGTGTGTGTGAAACCGCCCCCACGATGTCCTCGCTTCGTTCCAACTACTCCTTCCAATAGCAAACCAAGGGCATTTCCTACTTAGGTATACTGATACCTGTTAACCTCGCTAGCCCATTTTCGCTAAACTATATCCCTCTCCCATCTCTGGAAAGACCTGGAATACTGGGGGGGGGGGGGGGCTCTGATTTACCCTGGTTTGGCCGAATCAACACCCTTAAAATGGCTACCTTACCCAAACTACTGTATCTCTTCCAAACCATACCCGTACTACTACCCAAATCGTTCTTTCCTGCCCTACAATCACTTTCCATTTGTGTTATCTGGAACCAGGGGTTATCTAGAGTTAAATATAACCTACTCACCCTTCCAAAGCTCCAGGGTGGCACGGGACTACCCAACTTTGAACTATACTACAAAACTACTCTTATGGCGCGTGCCCTCGATTGATTCCCTCTGTCATCTTAGAGCAAGATTAGGCCCCAGTTGATTTGCGTGCCCTTCTCTGGGGATACAAGGGAAACTTCTCTCGCTTGACCTCTGCCTCACCATTAACCATTGCTTTTCTCACATTATGGTATCGAAGGGGGCTATGTGCGGTCCTCTCCTCAGATCCCTCTCCCCTATCCTCCCTGTTAGACAATCCTGCTTTCCCTCAGGGAATAGGGGTTCCCATGTTGGGGTCATTCCATCGCTCCTCTTGGCTCTAGGCCCATACCTTCATTCGACCAGGACTTGGGACCCCAATCGTTTCTGAGGATACATGTGATTGGCTCACCTCCCTACACCTATCTTCTTTTACAAAACAATTGTTTCTTTCTTCCCAAATACACTGTCCTTTCACTGAGTTTGAACGTTTAATCTCTGTCCAAGATATGCCCAGACATCTACTTTCCTCACTTTCTGGTTTAGTCCAGCAGGCTCTCACACATGATGACCTACCCCCCTACACTAAGATGTGGTCGGCAGATTTCGGAAAGAGCCTCTCAAGGGTAGAATGTCAGACTGCATTTCACTTCACCCACAAGTCCTCTTTTTCCTGCTACGCGCAGGAAAATAATTTTAAGATCCTTTCCAGGTGGTACAGGGACCCCTCTAATTTACACAAAATTTTCCCATCTACTCCTGCCTCCTGCTGGCACTGCGGTACATCTTCAGGTACTTAGCTCCATGTCTGGTGGGAGTGTAAATGGATATGACCTTTCTGGAATTAGGTATTTCAGATGTATAACGCTATTTATGAAGAATCTTTACGACCGAATCCAGAGATTGCCCTCCTCTCCATGTTGCCGGGCTCTGTGGCCTCACAAAACGGTGCCTTCTTCTTTTTTTTCTGTCTGCAGCTCAGTAACTTATCCTACTTTATTGGAAGACCACCACTGCTCCCCCATTATCATTGTGGCTCTCTACAGTGAACAACGTCATGAGAATGGAGGAGATGCTGGCGCTTGACAATAACACCTATGACAAATATACAGTTTGTGATCCATTTGGCTTCGCTTCTCCTCCTCTCAAACCCTGGCAGACATGCTCTCTACCCCCTCAAGCTCATCCCAGCCTTAGCCTTTATTCATAACGTATAACCAGGGGCATAACTAGAAATCACAGGGCCCCATAGCAAAATGTTGTATAGGGTCCCCCCCCCCCCAAAAAAAAAAAATGAACTGTGCAAAACAGATGACAGTCTGTCTCCCACTCCCTTCCTACCTCTTGTCTAGACTTCAGAGCCTCCTCATGTGCCTAAAACGATGTCCCTTCACAGGCGCGCTCAAGCGTTCTGCCCCGCCCACTCTGCTCTGTGCTCCTGCCTCCTGCTGTATGCAGCTGCGTGTGTCGGGACACGGCCCGGACTCGAGAGGCCCGGGAGGCTTAACAGTAAACTTACATTCCTCATCCTCACCTGGACAATTTTTTTTGTCGGTGGGCGGAGTCTTATTAAAATTAGGGGGTGGACATTTGTTTGTAGGTGTGGCCTAGTGGGGAAAGAAAAATGCGGCACGCAAAGCGCGCCACGGCAAGGTATGGGCTTGGTTTAATCATACTATTTTTACTTGTTACTTCTCAGGTGTCACTTCCCCAGCCAGCGGAGTGCTTCCTTACTTCTCAGGTGTCACTGTCCCCAGCCAGCGGAGTGCTTCCTTAAATCTCAGGTGTCACTGTCCCCAGCCAGCGGAGTGCTTCCTTACTTCTCAGGTGTCACTGTCCCCAGCCAGCGGAGTGCTTCCTTACTTCTCAGGTGTCACTGTCCCCAGCCAGCGGAGCGCCTCCTTACATCTCAGGTCCCCCCCCCCTTCCAGGTGTCACTGTCCCCAGCCAGCGGAGTGCTTCCTTACTTCTCAGGTGTCACTGTCCCCAGCCAGCGGAGTACTTCCTTACTTCTCAGGTGTCACTGTCCCCAGCCAGCGGAGTGCTTCCTTACATCTCAGGTGTCACTGTCCCCAGCCAGCGGAGTGCTTCCTTACTTCTCAGGTATCACTGTCCCCAGCCAGCGGAGTGCCTCCTTACTTCTCAGGTGTCACTGTCCCCAGCCAGCGGAGTGCCTCCTTACATCTCAGGTGTCACTTCCCCAGCCAGCGGAGTGCCTCCTTACATCCCATGTGTCACTTCCCCAGCCAGCGGAGTGCCTTCTTACATCTCAGGTCCCCCCCCCCCTCCAATTGGAGCCCTCCTATATATATATATATATATATATATATATATATATATATATATATATGTGTAGCGGGGTTCTACCCCTTTTAGGGGAAGAGACTACATTTCCCATAATTCCCCAGGCTCCCAGGCTGCTTGCTTCCGCCCGGGAGGCTGCTGGGGGAGATTATAAAAAGGAAGAGCGGAGACCGCCTCTTCCTCTTGGGACACTTCCTCTTCTGAGGCCTGACAGGACTGGCCTGCCTCTGCTGACGGAGCGTGTGACGCGGAGACTGCAGCCAGCAGAGACACCTGTGCGGACCGGAGCTGAAGGCCTGAAGCCTGGGCCTTGCAGCCGATGGAGTGAGACTCTCACCCCTCAGAGTCCACAGCAGCGGAGCGGAGACTTCCCCTTACTGTCGGTCGGACGGAGCTGATGACCGGAGTTCAGGGCTGTGACTGAGGAGACCGGACGCCGCCATTGAAGAGACCAGAGCCACCATTGGAGGGACCGGAGCTGAGGACGGTACCCAAGGATTGGTGAGAGAGCCGAGAGGCTCATCCTGCATTGACACACACGTTTTATGCCTATTGGACTGCCTAGGCGCAATTTACCTCAGAGCAGCAATGTTACTTTTTGTGGATTACAAAGACACCATTTAAAGCTACATGTGCACCACCTCTACAGATTCATTGCCGGTGAAGAACACTGTACTAGTACAAGGACTGAGCTCTATTGCTAGGGATCAGGCCTGGTCCATTAGGTAGACGCAGATAGATTTATTGCACCTCAGGGGTGCATAGCAGATGGTCGCCACACTGGGCGCTCCGTTTCCCCACTGCCAGTTGTTACATATGTGTGTACATGTTAAAGTGCATATTGCAGGGACCTGCTAAAGTATTGTAAGTCATATGTTCAAACGCATGTTGCTATTTCTTTTCCTTACTGACAAAAGTAAAGCCAGTTATTCTTATTTCAGCAGTCTGCTTGTGAGTTCATACCAATTACACTTAGAGTATAAGCTAAGTTTTATGTGCATAGGGACATACCCCTTTACTAACTGTGCCAGAGCGGGTAGAGCCAAATTGCCGGGGGTTGGTGGAGCTGTACTCAGGGACCCAAAACAAACCAGCGGCTCTCTTAACTGGGGGTAGCGCTACACGTGGGGGCTCGTAATCCGGGATCCTGAGTCAGCGGGAAAAGCCGCCAGAAGGTACCGGCATGGACCCAATAGAAGTGGGACGGTGGTCCGCAACATGGGCCACTGACCCAGCCGCAGCAGCAGTTATTGAACTGCCAGGGATATGGCAGAGAGAGGCAGTCAAGCAGCTCATAATGTCATTATCCCCATGCCAGAAGTCATGGATAATGGACATGAGAAATGATGCTGGGTACACATACGCCTTAATAGAATGGAAGGAAGAGACTCCAGAGCAGTTCAGGAGCCAGAGCATACAGGCACCGAATGGTCAGGCCTACCAAGTGCTGCATGCATCATGTAACCAAGAGGCTGCTCTATTATTACTCTAACCAAGGGGCAGTTCTGTTATATCGTGTAAGCAAGGGGCGGGTCTATTATTATTATATCGTGTAAGGGGCGGATGGCTACAGAAGAGGGCGAATGTTAAATTAATGGGCAGAGCTCGATATATAGCAATAATAATAAATGCGCCCTTGGTTACAGTAATACTAGACCCGCCCTTACTTACACGATAGACGCCCCTTGCAGAGTACCATGAACATTGGGAGTGTTAACTGCGCCTGATCGGTGTAGAGTTCACTCAGAGCTGTTTAGGTTTGGAAATTTTCGTAAGCTCCGTAGTCATTCGTACTGCGCAAGCGCTGCGCCTGCACAGTACAGGGGGTCCTTATCCGGCGGGGGAACTTTTTCAGCAGGACACCAGAGTTACACTACTGCCATCTAGTGGCGGTAGATGTACCAGGCCATGTACTTTCTTTCTCTCGCTCTCTGTAGCCCATGCTTTTTTCTTGCTCACTTGCCCGATCTAACTCGCTCTTCCTTTCTCTCATTCTCACTTTTTTCACCCTCTCTCTTGCTTTTTCCCAATCTCTCTTTCATTTGCTTTTTCCCTCTCACTATTGCTTGCTCCCTTTTATTCTCTCTTTCTTCGTATTTTGCTCTGCCTTTTACTTTGAACCCCAAGAAATAAAACCCAGCGATAGCTCATGTGTTCCTGATTAAGCCTATCCATTTCAGTAATGAGCATATTGTGGTTGAACCTGTTCACCTGTCGAGGATTTACAATGGTAAACCATAGTATGCTTTCTGTTTAAATTTTATTATTCTTGTAGCGCACCTGGAAGAATGTCACTAGAAGTTCACAATAGATTTAGGTTTAATTTTCCTCTGGGCGAGCGGCACGTACTTTATCACTCGGGGTCATTACTACATCCAAACACAAGTCTGCCTGATGGAGCCCGACCTGCCAGTATAGCACTTCATTCCCTGCCATCTGTTCAATTTCATCAACAGGCCCAACTGAGAAACACAGCTGATGTTGATTAAAGCAGAAGATTGTTTTCTTAGCGTCCACAAAAACTTGAATTTAATCTATGCAAGAAGTGAATGTAGTCTTCACAAAAACCGACCACTTATGATTATTCACAAGCTTGCTTTACTTGGTGCACCAGAGTTTGATAAAGAAAAGGACGCACCGCAAAACGCACCGCAAAACCAGATCTCATCAGCTGGTGGCCATGCAAGGGAAAATCTTTCCGGGTCCACAGACAAAAACACTTTTTTAGTAGAGTGAGGAAGGGTTAAGTTGTCAAAACTTGATACATTTCAATCAATTTCAACCACGTCTAGGCCTAGTTTACACTTGTGTTTGGGGAGGGGGGTTAAAAAAAAAGGCGCAGCTGACCCACATTATTACTGCTCCCCCCCCCCCCCCAACCAATCCCCCTTGTGCTACAAAGGCAGTGGAGGGGAGAGTACATATGCTGTGGCTGCCCAAAGCTATCACATAGAGGGCTTGTTGATAGGATGCCCTTGTGATAGCAATAAAGCTAAATAAATAATTTAGTGTAAAAAATTAAGCTTTGATAAAATAAAATAAAAAATACTAAAAATAATTAACCCCCAGACCCAGGTTCGCTCCCCCCACACATACAAAAAAATGCAAATGGCCTAGCTCCCGCACATGTAAGTAAACAGCGATTGCAACACACATGTGAAGTATCGGTGCACATGTCCCAGTGAGAGAAATAATGCTAGGGTGATCATTCACGATTAAAGGGGTTGTAAAGGTAAACATTTTTGTAACAAAAAAAATAACAAACGTGTCTATACTTCCCTACTCTGTGCAATGGAATCGCACAGAGCGGGTGGGAACCTCCTCTTTTTGGGTCCCCCGCCTGCGGTCCTAGCCCTTCTTCTTTGACCAGTGCCCCCATGGGAAGTGGCTTCTTGTGTGTGCTTGCACAAGAGTCCCTCTGCTGCCTCCATTGACACAGGCAATGGGACTCAGCCTCGCCCCCACTCCCTCATCACTGGCTTTGATCGACAGCACTGGGAGCCAATGGCTCCCGGTGCCCCAGCAAAGCCAGTGAGACCCAGAAGTGAGGGGAATGAAGATCTGCAGACGTGCACGGTGCTGGATCAAATGAGGTCTCAGGTAAGTAAAGGGGGGCTGAGGGGGCAATGCTGACACCTAAACATTTTTTTACCTTAATGCAAGGAATGTATTAAGGTAAAAAACGTTTAGACTTTACAACCTCTTTAACTCTACACTGGTCTTTTATAGTGTCACCTATGAAAAAATGTAGGTAACTTAGTTTGTCGCCATTTTGAAAGCATGTGCAATTTTGAGTCTTGACATATTTGGTATCTATTTACCCGATTCAACATTATCTTTTTACTGAAAAGTACTTTTTACTGAAAATTTGCGTCTGATAATGGCTGCTTAGATATCGTGTGACATAAAAGATTACAACAGGCACCATTTTATTCTCCAGGACCTCTCTTTTCAGAAAATATATAATGTTTGGGGGTTCTAAGTTCTTTTCTAGCAAAGATGCTAATATAGCAAGGTCCCAGGCCTCCTTTGATCTAATGAGAACGTCCAGGGATAGTTGACATCCAGGGTGCTACATCCACCCCCTGCCCACAAAACTACATCTCGGAGTTTGCAGAAAAATAATTTATTTTTAAGCTCTCAAGCCTGAGAGCGAGTGTTCTGGCAAAAATTGGGATGGGTAGGGAAACAGGAAATGGTTAAGAATATAACAATATAGATATATATAAGTGTGACGTACCACATGCAATAAACATGGGTATGAAATAGACATAAAAGAAGTTAGGATAGGTCATATAAGACAATAAAGTATAAAAAATATCTATGTGCAATTTTAAAGGCAGGCCTAAGCAGCAACCCTTATTCCTCACTAGCTAGCTAATATATATATATATATATATATATATATATATATATATATATATATATAGATATATATATATATATATATATATATATATATATATATATATATATATATATATATACATATACAGTGATAATATATAAATGAGTTAGTGTTGATGGCAGGTTATAGCCAAGGAAGACCCACCGATACAGCAACACCTGAAAGAGAAAATCAAAAATCAAAAATGTAACAAGGTGCCATATATAAATACGTAATTAAACAGGTTTCAATTGTCCTCAGCCAAAGACAGCATAGCAGTGTAAATATACCCTATGGAATATTGCATTATTTACATTTTTTGAAGTAGGCCCCATCTTCAACGGAGGATGTCACCTCCTTCCCATTGATCAACAAACTTACACTTGCCACATAATGTGAATAAAGTTCGCTCAGGTCAGCACTGTTCACGCCACCTAGCGACCACACTAGAAACAGTTTTGATGTATGATTTAGTACATTATCCACATGCATGGTGGGAATTTACCCCTCTATTACAGCATAATCTAACTGACTAAACACTTAAGCCCCATACACACGGTCGGATTTTTGCATGGATTCTGTCCGATCGGACAATGTTGTTGAAAAATCAGACCGTGTGTATGCACCATCGGACAGTGTACGTCGGATTGTCCGACGGACAAAGTCCTATCTCCTGCTGGATAGATTTTCCGACAACACGGTCCGATCACACCAAATCCGATCGTGTGTACGGTTGTCCGACCGGACAAAGTGCTACGCATGCTCAGATCACATTACAAGACCAAAGCTATTGGCTACTAGCCTCTACGTAGTCCCGTCGTAGGCAACAAACGTCACCACGTTCAGAATGATCGGATTTTCCGACAACTTTGTCCGACCGTGTGTACGCAAAACCAACATCAGACAAAGTATGACGGACATGGTCCGACGGACCTGGCCCTCGGATAATCCGCGCGTGTGTATGGGGCTTTAGAGTCCAAGACATGTTACAGCCCATCGATTTCCCTCTGGGTGGACTATATTTCCCAGCAGTCTCCCTTCTTCAGGGACGACTCCGGGGACAAGGAGGCACAGCTGCATTTCAGGTAACAAGCAGTCAGGCCTTGGTGCAAGGGACCGTACTTCAGGATATAGGTCCCATTGCAAAGGCATCCTCAGTCTGTCCATATGACAGCCGGGGACATAGAAGATTTTTTTTTTCTTCATCATCACTTGGGAAGCAACAACGTGCTGAAGATCACAGGTCACCCTTCAGGGTGAATCACCCCAACAACTTCAACTTTTTAGCCAACGTGGCACAGGTGGGCACTCCATGTATCTGCCAGCAGCATTCAGTCCAGCATAGTCCGTGCAGTGCAGCTCTCTGGAATGTTCTCCATTAACAACAATTTAAATGTGTGTGTGAAACCGCCCCCACGATGTCCTCGCTTCGTTCCAACTACTCCTTCCAATAGCAAACCAAGGGCATTTCCTACTTAGGTATACTGATACCTGTTAACCTCGCTAGCCCATTTTCGCTAAACTATATCCCTCTCCCATCTCCGGAAAGACCTGGAATCCTGGGGGGGGGGGGGGGGGGGGCTCTGATTTACCCTGGTTTGGCCAAATCAACACCCTTAAAATGGCTACCTTACCCAAACTACTGTATCTCTTCCAAACCATACCCGTACTACTACCCAAATCGTTCTTTCCTGCCCTACAATCACTTTCCATTTGTGTTATCTGGAACCAGGGGTTATCTAGAGTTAAATATAACCTACTCACCCTTCCAAAGCTCCAGGGTGGCACGGGACTACCCAACTTTGAACTATACTACAAAACTACTCTTATGGCGCGTGCCCTCGATTGATTCCCTCTGTCATCTTAGAGCAAGATTTGGCCCCAGTTGATTTGCGTGCCCTTCTCTGGGGATACAAGGGAAACTTCTCTCGCTTGACCTCTGCCTCACCATTAACCATTGCTTTTCTCACATTATGGTATAGAAGGGGGCTATGTGCGGTCCTCTCCTCAGATCCCTCTCCCCTATCCTCCCTGTTAGACAATGCTGCTTTCCCTCAGGGAATAGGGGTTCCCATGTTGGGGTCATTCCATCGCTCCTCTTGGCTCTAGGCCCATACCTTCATTCGACCAGGACTTGGGACCCCAATCGTTTCTGAGGATACATGTGATTGGCTCACCTCCCTACACCTATCTTCTTTTACAAAACAATTGTTTCTTTCTTCCCAAATACACTGTCCTTTCACTGAGTTTGAACGTTTAATCTCTGTCCAAGATATGCCCAGAAACCTACTTTCCTCACTTTCTGGTTTAGTCCAGCAGGCTCTCACACATGATGACCTACCCCCCTACACTAAGATGTGGTCGGCAGATTTCGGAAAGAGCCTCTCAAGGGTAGAATGTCAGACTGCATTTCACTTCACCCACAAGTCCTCTTTTTTTCAACTTCACCCACAAGTCCTCTTTTTCCTGCTACGCGCAGGAAAATAATTTTAAGATCCTTTCCAGGTGGTACAGGGACCCTCTAATTTACACAAAATTTTCCCATCTACTCCTGCCTCCTGCTGGCACTAACCAGGGGCGTAACTAGAAATCACAGGGCCCCATAGCAAAATGTTGTATAGGGTCCCCCCCCACAAAAAAAAACCTTAGTTAGACTTACCGGTGACGGTATTTCTACGAGCCTTTCAGGACAGCACCTTGGAGAGAGCGCAGCTCCGCCTTTACCCAGGAAACACTGCGTGACAACGCCCCTTTTTAAGATCAGCTGCTTCCACCATGCCTTCAGTTGTTATCGAGAAATCCTCCGACATGCTGGAAAATATAAGCAGACAGTTACCATGCCCTATAATTATACATTATACATCATAACCTAGGGAGGGAAGTAGGCTGCTGTCCTGAAAGGCTCGTAGAAATACCGTCACCGGTAAGTCTAACTAAGGTTTTCTCTCTTCGCCTTTCAGGACAGCACCTTGGAGAGGATAATCAAGAAACTTACTTCAGGGTGGGACCACTACCTGCAAAACCTCTCTCCCGAAGGATTGGTCTGAGGCTGAGAGCAGATCCATGCGGTAATGCTTTATAAAAGTCTGAGAAACTGGACCATATGGCAGCCTTACAAATTTGCTCAGGCGATGCTCCGGCCTTTTCTGTCCATGATGCCGCTACTGCTCTGGTCGAATGGGGCAAGATTCCTTCTGGAGGCTCCAAACCTAGAGAGGCGCATGCTCCTTTAATAACTTGCTTTAGCCATCTTCCAAGGGTGTTTTTGGAAGCTTTACATCCCTTGTGAGCGCCCTCCATTAGAACAAAGGGTGAGGATGATTTTCTAAAGTCCTTTGTTATCTCCAGATACTTAAGAAGATATCTCCTGACATCCAGGGTATGGAAGGCTTCTTCTCCTGGCCCCGACGGTGAGGGGCAAAATGTAGGGAAAATAAACTCCTGTGCCCGGTGAAAATGCAGGGCTCACCTTCGGTAGAAAGGCTGGGTCTGTTTTTAGGACTACCCTATCTAGTAAGCATCTCATGAAGGGCTCCTTAATTGATAGAGCTTGTAACTCGCTGCCTCTACAGGCTGATGTTACTGCCACCAACAACACAGTTTTAAACGTTAAAAACTTAAGTGATGATCCTTCTATGGGTTCAAACGGAAGCTTTGTTAGCCCTTGAAGAACCAAAGATAAATCCCATTTGGAAAAAATAACCACAGATCTAGGCTTTACTTTAGCCATAGCTCTGAAAAAACGAATTACCAGGGGCTCCCTTACCAGGGTTCTTTCAAAAAAAAAAAAACTAATAAAGCCGCTACCTGCGTCTTGAGTGTACTAGCTACTAGGCCTTTCTCCAATCCTTCTTGAAGGAATTCTATAACTGAAATTGTACTAGACAAACTAAAGTCTTTTCTGGAACACCATGTATTATATACTTTCCAGACCTTAAAATAAATGTCTGCCACCTTCTTCCTACTTGCAAGAAGGGTAGTAATGAGTTTTTCTTATATGCCCTTTTGTCTTAGGATTTGTTCTTCAGAAACCAAGCTGCTGGGTTGAGAAACGTTGGATCTGGATGAAAAACCTTGCCCTGACTCAGTAGATCTGACCTGTTAGGTAACTCCCAAGGAGGTTTTACTGAGAGGTTCATTAGGGTTGCAAACCACGGTCTCTTTGGCCAATAAGGAGCTATCAGAATTAGTTCCGTGGATTCCAGTCTGAATTTGGCTAATACCCTTGGAATCAGTGAAAATGGGGGAAAAGCGTAGGACAGCTAGAAGTCCCATCTGTGGGCCAGAGCATCTATCCCCAGAGCTTGATCTGTTCTCTGGGGGGAGAAGAACACTGGTATTTTTGCATTTTCTTGTTTTGCCACCAGGTCCACCTGAGGACAACCCCACCTCTTGGCTATTGTCTCGAATAGATCCTGATTCAGAGACCACTCTGCTGCTCTTACTTTTCTCCTGCTGAGGAGACCTGCCAAGGCGTTTTCCGTCCCTTTTAAGTGGAACTGCCGATAGGGAGGCCAAATTGTTCTCTGCCCATCTCAGTATTTGGCAGGCTAACTCCAACAAAGTTCTGCTTTTTGTGCCACCCTGTTTTGTTAGGTATAACACTGCGGTCATATTGTCCGACCAAATCTGGACATGCTGACTTCTTAGAAGTTCCTGGAAGGACAGAAGACTCAGATGAAATAGCCTTAAACTCTCGCCAGTTTAGTGACCTACTCGCTTCTGGCTTGGACCAACCCCCCTGGAATAGTTTGTTCTTCCAGGTGGGCTCCCCACCCCCCTGTGCTGGCATCTGTAGTCAGCCTTTGGGTTACTGGGAAGGACCAGTGGAGACCTTTTGAGATGTTTCTCTGGTTCCTCCATCACCAGAGTCATCTTTTTGCTCTTACCCCTATGACGAACTTTTCCTCCAGAGATTCCTGGAAAGACCAATTTGCCAACATGTCCGCCTGCAGCGGACGAGCATGCAGTCTGGCCCACTGTACTGCGGGGATTGCTGCTGTCAGTAGACCCAGAGCCGACATGGCTTCATACTGAGAACCTTGAATTGGACTGAAGTGCCTTTAGAGCTGTTTCTATTCTTTCTTGGGGTAGACACATCTTCTGTTCCAGTGAGTCTATTTCGTACCCCAGAAACCTTACTCTTTGGGCAGGCTTTACGTTGGACTTCTGAATATTGAGAAGCCAACCCAAGCCTCTTATATGTGCTTGAGTCACTTGAAGATTGACTTCCACCTGACTTTTTGAGTCGGCGAAAAGTAGCAGATCGTCCAAGTAGAGCACTATTGGGATCCCTTTCAGTTTCAGGGGTTCCAATGCTTCTGCCATCACTTTCGTGAATACTCTGGGTGAGGAGGAGAGACGGAATGGCAGGGCTCTGAACTGTAGATGCCAGATCTCCCCCTTTCCCAGATTGACTGCGAGGCGCAGAAATTTCTGGGACTGGGGTGCTATTGGGATATGGAGCTATGCATCTCTCCAATCGATGGAGGCCATGTGACACCTGGGGGTCAGCAAGTTCTTCACCGAAAAAAACGTGTCCATCCTGAATTTTTTTGTACTTTATGGACCGATTCAACAGCTTTAAGTTGAGGATCAGGCAGAATTTTCCCGATGGTTTCTTGACCAAGAATATATGGGAATAAAACTCTTTTCCTTCTTGCCCCTCTGGGACCTGAGAGATGACATTCTGTTGCATCAGCTCTTGAAGAAGGGACTTCATAGCCAGAGCCTTCTCCTGATCCCTCGGCAAGTTTGTTATGTAGAACCGATTTGGGGGGGGGTCTTGTAAAAACTCTAGATGGTAACCCTGCTGGATTATCCCTAGAACAAATGGACTTCTTGTTGTTTCTTCCCAACTAAACCAGAAGTCCTGAAGCCTCCCGCCTACTGGGAGCTGGTCATTGTTTTTTAGGGGATTGCTCAGGATTACTGAACAATACCCCACCCCTGCCTCTTCCTCTCTGAGGATTCCAATTTTCTTTGTTTGGTCCTTTTTCTGAGGAAAAGCTTTCTTTTTGTCTGCTATCCTATGAAGTACAGTCTTCTAATTCTGGACCAAACAACAAATCCCCTAAAAAGGGAAGTCCACACAGTTTCGCTTTAGAGGCTGAATCCCCTGACCAGGTTTTTAAGCCAGAGGGCTCTCCTTGCGGAATTGACCAGTGCTGATGACCTGGCAGACATTTTGATGGACTCTGCCGAGGCATCAGCCATATATTTGACGGCTTTTAATAGAGTAGGGAAGGACTCTAATAATTCTTTCCTGGAGGTACCTGCCACCACCTGATTTTTGAGTTGGTTTGACCAGCATTCCAAATTTCTGGCCACCACTGTGGCTGCCATTGCAGGTTTCAGATTGGCTAAAGAAGAGTCCATGCTTTCTTCAGTAGCCCATCTGCTTTTTTGTCCATAGCGACTTTGAGAATTCCCCTATCCTCAAAGGCTAAGCCCGTCTTTCTGTACACTTGAGAGAAGGCAGTATCTATCTTTGGTTTCTTATTCCAAACACACTCCCCATTCTCCTCAAAAGGGAACCTCCTTTTAAGGGCTTTAGAGAAGAACTGTCCATTCTCTGTCCTTCCACTCCTTTAATGGAGTCTGTTAACACTTTGTGTACAGGAAAGACTATGCTTGACCTCCTCCAGCCCCTGGTACATTTTGTGATGTACTGACAGCTGAATTTTTTCTTCCTGGATCTCCAGTGTAGTATAAATTGCCTTGAGTAAATCATCAACTTCCTCAAGTGACAGTTTATATCTAGAAGCCTTGGCTTCTTCATCCTCTTCCTCAACATCAGAATCAAACGTTGAGGGAGGAATACTTTCCCTTTCTTCCTCAGACTCACTTTCAACTTGCACAGAAGTGGACGGAGGGAGACTGGATTGAGAACTCTGTTCTTGGCTGGAACTCTGACCACGTTTTTTCACAAGGGAGCGTACTGTCCCTAGGGCCTCTGCTATTTCTTTTCTCACTGAAGACAGGAGTTCCTTGCACCCCTGTGAGGACTCCTCCTTCACTAAACCCGCAATGCAAGATCTGCACAGGGGTTTAGGCCAAGAGTCCCTTAAAGGATTTTTACATGAGGGGCATTTTCTTGAAGTTCTCTCTGACTTAGCAGTAGATTTCTGACACGACAGAAATAAAAGAACCCGCAGGTCCTCTTTAACTGCAGCCACTAAAGAGTACAACAAATAGACCCCAACGCCAAACACCCTAAGTGCCCAGAGTCTCAATCCCTGCTGAACTGCTAATGGACCTTTACACCAAAGCAGACAGCTGCAGGTTTAACTTAATACATGAACAAAAAAACACCCAGTGATGTAAAGGAAAGAGGTCCCTCTGTACCTCTCCTACCTGGGACTGGCCGGGAGCCTGGGCGCCTGCATCCGCCATAGCTGCTGAAGATTCGTCCTCCATTTCGATCGTAGCAGCCGCCGTCCGCACGCTTTGAATGGCTTTCCGACCGTGCCAAACAAACGGAAGTCCCGGCCAGAGGACCTGCCCCTTCCTCCTGCGTTCCAGCAGCTGGAACCAATTGCTGCTACGCCCTGCCGGAGGCCTCCACCCACCGGAACTGGCGTCCCCCGCCGTCCGGGATTCGGCGCCGCCATGCTGAGGCCTGGCATGGAACGCTCGTTTCTGAGCACAACCGCGGCCCCCCGAACGCACGGGCGATCAACCTCCGGCAGTCCATTACTCCTGTGAGCCGACGAAGGAAGGGAACACCGGAACACCTAACCCATCGTTCGGGAAGGTGCTGGGCTGGTCTTTGCGAACGTAAGCATGAGGCACTGCCAAAACCCTCGTTTTTTCCTTAAAGAGAGCGCAGCACCCCTGGTTCCCCAGCAGTGTTCCACCATGGCGGAGGAAACACTAAAACTGAAGGCATGGTGGAAGCAGCTGATCTTAAAAAGGGGCGTGGTCACGCAGTGTTTCCTGGGTAAAGGCGGAGCTGCGCTCTCTCCAAGGTGCTGTCCTGAAAGGCGAAGAGAGAAATTATTAAAAAATTAGGACAATTTTTTTGTCGGTGGGCGGAGTCTTATTAAAATTAGGGGGTGGACATTTGTTTGTAGGTGTGGCCTAGTGGGGAAAGAAAAATGCGGCACGCAAAGCGCGCCACGGCAAGGTATGGGCTTGGTTTAATCATACTATTTTTCCTTGTTACTTCTCAGGTGTCACTTCCCCAGCCAGCGGAGTGCTTCCTTACTTCTCAGGTGTCACTGTCCCCAGCCAGCGGAGTGCTTCCTTAAATCTCAGGTGTCACTGTCCCCAGCCAGCGGAGTGCTTCCTTACTTCTCAGGTGTCACTGTCCCCAGCCAGCGGAGTACTTCCTTACTTCTCAGGTGTCACTGTCCCCAGCCAGCGGAGTGCCTCCTTACATCTCAGGTCCCCCCCCTTCCAGGTGTCACTGTCCCCAGCCAGCGGAGTGCTTCCTTACTTCTCAGGTGTCACTGTCCCCAGCGAGCGGAGTACTTCCTTACTTCTCAGGTGTCACTGTCCCCAGCCAGCGGAGTGCTTCCTTACTTCTCAGGTGTC
>CM053027.1:48791013-48806578 GCA_028564925.1 Lithobates sylvaticus | reverse complement strand
TTAGATTACTTGTTGATTTTCAGTTTATTTACATTATATAACGTTTTTGGCAAACCCTGTTAATGTCTTGATGGGGAAAAAACAGGGCTGTTTTAGTACTAGAGTCATGAGAATTTAAGATATTGTTGAGATGCATATAACTTCTTCTGAGACTTGAATCGGCCCAGATGCAGAATTTATGGCATCCCTTTCCGTTTTCTTTGGTTTGATCACAGGTCCTTTATGATGTTCACTATCTTGATTGCTCTTAGTTGCTTCAGAATAACCCTGGTTCACATAATCAAGTGGCTTCCCTAGAAATCTTTTGAAAGGTTTTTTTTTCTTGCTTGCCCGATTTTTAAAGAAATCTGTAAGGATTTCTTCCTCTTCTTCTGGTTCTGAGTAGATCTGGTTGATTACCATGGAGGAGATGATGATAAGGGCGAAGAACGCAATCACTACTATTATAAACCAGCCTGCATTGGTCTCGTCAGGGGTCCAGCTGTAGATTGTTGTCTGCGTAAGGAAGTTGATGTTCGTTGGTGAGACTTCAACGTCTGGTGTTACACTCTGATCCATTATGGCATTCCAGAGAGGTCCTGGAAAACACAAATATGAGGGAATTTAATGGAAAAAAAATACTTGAATTTGTCAACATGGTGGGACACCATGACTTGCTTTACCAAAACAATTTACTTATTTACTTATTGAAAGTGTTGTTACATTTTTAAAGAATTCTTATATGTACATGTTGCAATCACCTTAGTTTGCGATATTACTGTAGAAAGGTCTTATTTTCTGTCATGGCCAGCCCATTATGGCAGTTTGGGAGGGGAAAGGGGGGATAGATGAAATGTTCTGTCCCTATAGCAACCTGAGATCCGCGCTATAGCCAAATGACGGCTACAGTGCGGATCTGATGTGCCGGGACGACGTCTATTGACGTCGTCCCGGCCACGAGCGGCCTGCGCTCCCCCTGCAGGGCGCGCGCGGCGCGCTCTGTGATCAGCGAGTCTGTAAGACTCGCTGGATCACAGATCCGAGTAAGGGGTCGATCCAGACCCCTTACCACATAATTAGCTGTCAGCCAATGACAGCTGATCATGTGATAATAACAGAGCCGGTAATCGGCGGCAGTGAGAGGGACATCAGTCCCTCTCACTGCAATGTGCCCAATCCATGGTCCCCACCTTTGCCCCATTAAAGTGCCGCCTACCAGTGCCCACAGTGCCATCTCTCAATGCCATCTCTCAGTGCCCACAGTGCCAGTGCTGCACATCAGTGTCACCTGCCAGTGCTCATCTGTGTAACCCACCAGTTTCATCTGTGTCACCTACCAGTGCCATCAGTGCCCATCAGTGCCATCCATCAGTGCCACCCATCAGTGTCATCCATCAGTGCCCATCGTTGCCACCCATCTGTGCCACCCATCCGTGCCCATCAGTGCCATCTTTGCTGTCCCCATCAGTACCGACTTATCTGTCCCCACCAGTGCAGTCTATCAGTGCCCACCAGTGCAGCCTATCAGTGCCAACCAGTGCCAACCAGTGCAGCCTATCAGTGCCCACCTGTGCCGCCTCATCAGCGCATATCAATGAAGCAGAAAAATTACCTGTTTGCAAAATTTTATAACAAACTATTAAACATGATTTATTTTTATTTTAAAAATTTTCCATCTTTTTTTGTTTGTTTAGCAAAAAATAAAAACCCAGCTGTGATTAAATACCACCAAAAGAAAGCTCTATTTGTGGGAAAAAAATTGTAAAAATTTCATTTGGGTACAGTGTTGTATGGCCGTGCAATTTTCATTCAAAGTGCGTCAGCGCCAAAAGCTGAAAATTGGTCTGGTCACGAGGGGGGTTTAAGTGCAAAGTAATCAGGTGGATAATCTTGTTGTGGGAGAATAACAGACCTAATCGAATCCCAAATAAGTAAACCGCAGAATGGCCTGGTTTTCTGGTAGCCCGGAAGTCCGGTTGTGTTCCAAGATACCAAAAGAGCGAGACGGTGGACTCGTTTTCTATCATGCGGTTGGACCTTTACTGATAAAATTACAAGTACATTTTTCTATATGGTAAGGCAAAACTCTAAATATAACATTTGACCATTTTAATAACTCTGACGAGTGGTGATTTACCGCTAACGCGGAGCGGTCCTAGTGTAAAAATAGCCTAAGTTTTCCCTAATACTAAGTTTGGCCTTGCGGGTTAATTTCTTAAATAAGGATACTGAACCCCCGGAGAGCCCACCCCCCCCCCCCTCCACAGTAATAAAGCACAATTTAGGGAATCCACTTAACCCTTTGATCGCCCCTTATGTTAACCCCTTCCTGCCAGTGTCATTTACACAGTGTCAGTGCATATTTTTTAGCACTGATCGCTGTAATAATGTCCCTGGTTCCCAAAAAAGTGTCAGCTAGGTGTCCGATCTATCCGACACAATGTCGCAGTCCTGCTAAAAATCACTGATCACCGCCATTACAAGTAAAAAAATAATAATACAAATGCCATAAATCTAGCCCCTATTTTGTAGGCACTATAACTTTTGCGCAAACCAATCAATATACACTTATTAGGATTTATTTTACCAAAAATATGTAGCAGAATACATATTGGCCTAAATGAAGAAATTTTTTTTTACATTTTTTTTATTGGATAGGTTTTATAGCAGAAAGTAAAAAATATTGTTGTTTTTTTTTCAAAGGTGTCATTCTTTTTTGTTTATAGCGCAAAGAATAAAAACCGCAGAAGTGATCAAATACCACTAAAAGAAAGCTCTATTTGTAGGGAAAAAAAGAACATCAACTTTGGGTACAGCGTAGCACGACCGCGCAATTGTCAGTTAAAGTAACGCAATGCCGTATCGCAAAAATTGCCTGGTCATTAAGGAGGTAAAACCTCCAATTCAAAGACATTTTGCAGTGTTATTAATGTGTAGTTGCTTTTGCAGTATGCTTTGGGTCATGGTCCATCTGCACTGTGAAGCGCCGTCCAATGAGTTCTGAAGCATTTTGCTGAATGTGAGCAGATAATATTGCCCGAAACACTTCAGAATTCATCTTGCTGCTTTTGTCAGCAGTCACATCCTCAAGAAATCCAAGCGAACCAGTTCCATTGGCAGCCATACATGCCCACGCCATGACACTACCACCACCATGCTTCACTGATGAGGTGGTATGCTTTGGATCATGAACAGTTCCTTTCCTTCTCCATACTCTTCTCTTCCCATCACTCTGGTACAAGTTGATCTTGGTCTCATCTGCCCATAGGAGGTTGTTCCAGAACTGTGAAGGCTTTTTTAGATGTTGTTTGGCAAACTCTAATCTGGCCTTCCTGTTTTTGAGGCTCATCAATGATTTACATGTTGTGGTGAACCCTCTGTATTCACTCTGGTGAGGTCTTCTCTTGATTGTTGACTTTGACACACATACACCTACCTCCTGGAGAGTGTTCTTGATCTGGCCAACTGTTGTGAAGGGTGTTTTCTTCACCAGGGTAAGAATTATTCAGTCTACCACCACAGTTGTTTTTCATGGTTTTCTGGGTCTTTTGGTGTTGCTGAGTTCACCTGTGCATTCTTTCTTTTTAAGGATGTTCCAAACAGTTGATTTGGCCACACCTAATGTTTTTGCTATCTCTCTGATGGGTTTGTTTTGTTTTTTCAGCCTAATGATGGCTTGCTTCACTAGTAGTGATAGTGACAGCTCTTTGGATCTCATATTGAGAGTTGACAGCAACAGATTCCAAGTGCAAATGGCACACTTGAAATGAACTCTGGACCTTTTATCTGCTCTTTGTAAATGGGATAATGAGGGAATAACACACACCTGGCCATGAAACAGCTGAGTAGCCAATTGTCCCATTACTTTTGGTCCCTTTAAAAAGTGTGAGGCACATATACAAACTGTTGTAATTCCTACACCGTTCACCTGATTTGGATGTATACCCTCAAATTAAAGCTGAAAGTCCGCAGTTAAAGCACACATTGTTAGTTTCATTTCAAATCCATTGTGGTGGTGTATAGAGCCAAAAAGATTTGTGTTGATGTCCCAATATTTATGGACCTGACTGTAGTTGGTTATTTATATTTACTACTGGATATAGATATTTAAGAATTAAAGTGCCCTTTTTATCTATACTTACATATTAAATAAAATTAACACCAACCTTCTTGCGCTTAAGGTTATTATCCGAGTACAATCTCTAATTGAAACAATAACGTCCAACTAATCGTAAAATTTAATGAAAATAACGATAGTTTGCAGCACTATAAACAGTTGGACAAATGCCTGAACCCAGGATTCAGAGGTGAAGGCGAGGATTATTGAAGAGTCGGGGCAACCAGTGGCAGACTCACAGAGTCTAATAGCGCCCTTACAGATGGTAGCGTTACAAATGTACAGGTGGATATAAAAAAGTCTAATACACCCCTGTTAAATGTCAGTTTCTATTCTGGTGATTGTAAAAAAATGAACAAAGATCAATAATTTCAGAACTTTTTCACCTTTTTAATGTGACCTATCAAACTGAACAACCTCAATTGAAAACAAACTGAAATCTTTTAGGGAGGGAAATAAAGTAAAAAAAAAAAAAATAGTAATAATGTGGTTGCATAAGTGTGCACACCCCCTATTATAACTCGGGGATCATTGTAGCAGAATTGTCACATTCGTAATAAGGAGTTGGCACATCACATTCAAACTCTTGTTAAATAGGAGTCAGTACACCCCTGCCATCATTTAAAGTGCCAGGTATCTGATTATAGGCTGCCCCGCCCCCAAATAAAGTTCAGCTGTTCTAGTAGGTCTTTCCTGATTCTCCATTTTCAGCGAGAAGTGAGCGCATCCTACAGCAAAAGCCATGGTCCGCAGAGAGCTTCCAAAGCATCAGAGGGATCTCATTGTTAGAAGGTATCAGTCAGGAGAAGGGTACAAAAGAATTCCCAAGGCATTAGATATACCATGGAACACAGTGAAGACAGTCATCATCAAGTGGAGAAAATATGGCACAACAGTGACATTACCGAGAACTGGACGTCCCTCCAAAATTGATGAAAAGATGAGAAGAAAACTGGTCAGGAGGCGGCCAAGAGGCCGACAGCAACATTAAAGGAGCTGCAGGGATATCTGGCAAGTACTGGCTGTGTGGTACATGTGACAACAATCTCCCGTATTCTTCATATGTCTGGGCTATGGGGGAAGAGAGGAAGACTGAAGACTTTTCTTACCAAGAAAAACATCCAAGCAAAAATACATTTTGCAAAAACACGTCTGAAGTCTCCTGAAAGCATTTGGGGAAAACGTGTTATGGTTGAAACCAAGGTTGAACTTTTTTGGCCATAATTCCAAAAGATATGTTTGCTGCAAAAACAACACTGCACATCACCAAAAGAACACCATACCCACCGTGAAGCATGGTGGTGGCAGCATCATGCTTTGGTGCTGTTTTTCTTCAGCTGGAACAGGGGCCTTAGTCAAGGTAGAGGGAATTATGAACAGTTCCAAATACCAGTCAATATTGGCACAAAACCTTCAGGCTTCTGCTAGAAAGCTGAACATGAAGAGGAACTTTATCTTTCAGCATGACAACGACCCAAAGCATCCATCCAAATCAACAAAGGAATGGCTTCACCAGAAGAAGATTAAAGTTTTGGAATGGCCCAGCCAGAGCCCAGACCTGAATCCCATTGAAAATCTGTGGGTGATCTGAAGAGGGCTGTGCACAGGAGATGCCGTCACAATCTGACAGATTTGGAGTGTTTTTGCAAAGGAGAGTGGGCAAATATGGCTTGGATAGTTGGAGTAGGCCCTCATATTACAAGAAAACATTTTTTGTGTATGGCCAGCATAAGAGACAGTAGGCGAATGTCGTATCAAGCTACCTGCCTATGACAAGGGAGTCTTGTGTTCCATAATATTATATTACAGTCCTGTCTGAAAATCTGCAAAACAGCATTTTAGGTCTTCATAAAAAGAAATTTTCTTTTAATAAAAATTTTCATCTCTGAGCCTGATGATATGTACCAGATCTAACCTCTGATAGAATAATAGAAGGAATATATATACTAAGAGTGGATTATATATTTCGTTCCCCAGCAGGATCACCCATGGATCTGTGTGTGTAAACAGAAAAAGAAAAGAAAGAAAAGAAAAGTAAAGTTAGCCCAATTTTTTTGTATAATGTGAAAGTTACGCTGAGTAAATAGATACCAAACATGTCACGCTTTAAAATTAATTGCGCACACTCGTGTAATGGCGCCAAACTTTGGTACTTAACTACTTCCCACCCGGCCACTGTACATATACGGCCGGGTGGGAGCCGTGTACTTCTGATAGGACGTTCCGGAACGTCCTTCAGAAGTAGAGGGATCGCGCGTGCCCGCCCAGCGGCGCGATCCCGATGCGGCCGCGTCACCCGGACACGGCGCATCTCGATCGGCAGGAGGGCTCGGTTGATTGGCCCTCCTGATCACATGACGGCCGTGTCGAATCACAGCCGTCATGTGATGTAAACAAACAGCCGGTTGCTAGGCAATCGGCCCTCCTCTCCTCACACGGAAGTCGTCGGTGAGGAGAGGAGAGCGGATCGCTGCAGCCGGCTGGTGATCAGTGAGTATTAGATGTTTTTTTACAGCTTTTTACTCACTGTCACCAGTCTAGTGTCCCCACAGTAAACACACATGTCCCCCAAATAATAAAAACACATGTCCCAAATAAACACACATGTCCCCAAATAATAAAAACACATGTCTCTCACATATGTCCCAGTAAAATAACATGTGCCAATGATTATCTGCACACATATGTCCGTGATCACCTGCACACATCTGTACATGATCATTTGCGTACATATGTCCGTGATCACGCGAACCAATTATTATACACTTAACGGATTTTTTTTTACTAAAAAACATGTAGCAGAATACATTTTGGCTTAAATTTATGACAAAATTGATTTTATTGGATTTCTTTTAAAAAAGAAAGGAGAAAATATTGTTTTTTTTCAAAATTTCCGCTATGTTTTCGCTTATTTTGCAAAAAATAAAAAAACGGATTTGCGAATAAATACCACCAAACTAAAGCTCTATTTGTGCGAACAAAATGATAAAAAATTCATTTGGTTACAGCATTGCATGACCGCGCAATTGTCACTGAAAGTGCGCGAGCGCTGAAAGCTGAAAATTGGTCTGGGCAGGAAGGGTGTTTAAGTGCACAGTAGGCAAGTGGTTAATTAAAACCCAGCCAAATTATTTTTGCTTGCATCCCATTTGGGGTGATATCACTTCACTTCTTGTCCTAGAGGTACAACTAGCCTTTCCATCCCTTGAAAAGGTACTCACTGCAGACTTTTCACCCCCCCCCCCTCCATTGCTGCCATTATGAAGCTAGTCTAGTCTCTCTTCTGCTGTTGCATTTCTTATGAAGCAGAGTAAAGCGTTGAGGCTCCCTATGAAGAGAGTTAGAGGAGTTTAGATGGATCAGATCAGTGGCGGAACTACCGCCATAGCAGCACATGCAGGCGCTATGGGGCCCACAGCCAAGTGGGGCCCGTTGAGGACAGGCCGCCGCGGGTCCGCGTGCGGCTCCGCGGGTGAGAGCGGGTGGCTCCGCGGGTCCGCTGGCGGCTCTGCGGGTGGCTCCGGGTGAGAGCAGGCTGGTCCGCGGGTGGCTCCGCGGGTGTTCACGGGTGGCTCCGCGGGTGTTCGCGGGTGAGAGCTGGCTCAGGGCTGGCCAATCAGGAAGCTGGCGGGCGGGGGAGCAGAGAGATGACATAATCTCTCACTGCCGGTGCCCGCCCTGCATCCCTGCAGTGCTTTCCCCCTCACTGTGCAGGCAGCCGGGAAGCGGAGAGATGACATTATCTCTCTGCTGCCTGACTGATAATCAGCTGCTGACTCAGTGACACAGCAAGTGACAATCCCTAATGTGTGGCAGGCGACGTGGAAAGTGACAACCCGTGACGTGACAATCTGTAATGTGGCAGGTGACGTGGCAAGTGACAACCCGTGACGTGACAATCTGTAATGTGGCAGGTGACGTGGCAAGTGACAACCCGTGACGTGACAATCTGTAATGTGGCAAGTGACAACCCGTGACAATCTGTAATGTGGCAGGTGACGTGGCAAGTGACAACCGTGACGTGACAATCTGTAATGTGGCAGGTGACGTAGCAAGTGACAACCCGTGACAATCTGTAATGTGGCAAGTGACAACCCGTGAAGTGGCAAGTGACAATCCGTAATGTGTGGCAGGCGACGTGGCAAGTGACAATCCGCGACAATCTGTAATGTGGCAGGTAACGTGGCAAGTGACAACCCGGGATGTGGCAAGTGACTATCCATAATGTGTGGCAGGTGACGTGGCAAGTGACAATCCGGGATGTGGCAAGTGGACAATCCGCAACATGTGGCAGGTGACATTCCGCAACGTGTGACAAGTGACAATCTGCATCTGGTGGCAGGCGACGTGGCAAGTGGACAATCCACAACGTGTGGCATGTGATGTGGCAAGTGGACAATCCATAACGTGTGGCAGGTGATGTGTGGCAAGTGACAATCCGTAATGTGTGGCAGGTGACAACCCGGGACGTGGCAAGTGACAATCCGTAATGTGTGGCAAGTGACAACCCGGGACATGGCAAGTGACAATCCATAATGTGTGGCAAGTGACGTGGCAAGTGACAACCCAGGAGGTGGCAAGTGACAATCCATAATGTGTGGCAAATGACGTGGCAAGTGACAACCCGGGACATGGCAAGTGACAATCCGTAATGTGTGGCAGGTGAAGTGGCAAGTGACAATCCGTAATGTGCGGCAGGTGACGTGGCAAGTGAAAATCCGTGTCCGCGGGTGGCTCCGCGGGTGAGAGCGGGTGGTTCCGCGGGTGAGAGCGGGCGGCTCCGCGGGTGAGAGCGGGCTCAGGGCTGGCCAATCAGGGAGCTGGCGGGCGGGGGAGCAGAGAGATTAGTTAATTTTTTTTGTGTGGGGGGGGGGGCTGTTTGCAGGGGGCCCATACAACATTTTGCTATGGGGCCCTGTGATTTCTAGTTACGCCCCTGGATCAGATGATCAGGGTTTACCTTGAGAATTCCCAAAATGCCCCTTTTTTTTATCACCCAACGTAAACCAAAAAAGTGCATGTGAGCACACACAAAGAGGTGCATTAGGTTGTATCATGGTCCCCTCCTGAAGAGGAAGGACCCTGACTCTCCTGACAAGGGCTAGGCATACTCAGATCCACCTAGCTAAAAGATCTGACGGACCCCACTTCTCATGATCAGCCAAACAGACCAATGAGTACTGGGTGGGGGGCTCTCCCAAAGAGAGGCCTTTCAAGACAGGGGGAAGAAAGCTTGAGGCCACACAACCTCCCCCTAGACTTCAGGACATGTCAGAAGACCCACATCCTATCAGTCATGAGTAGAAGGAAAAACGCCAATATAAAGTGCAAATACAAACAGGTGGAAAGTGAATAAGTAGGACTTGATTGAAAAACTCTACAAGATGAAGGTAAAGCCGGCCATACATATATCAAATTTCAGCCAGTTCAGCACGGAACGTCCAAATTTAGATCCATGTATGGGCAGGTTTGTTGTACAGTAGTCAACTTCAGTACAACTGCTCTGTTTAAAAATGTCAGCTCAATCAGCACCGCTGGTCAGTGTTCTGATCAGTGTATTCTGACAGCAGGGAAGTCCCCCACTGTCAAAATACAAAGGCACAGTGGGAGGGTTTCCTCATCCACCTCAATGGATTTCCCGTCACTTTCTCAGTGACAAAGGAAAATAGAGATGGTGATTATCTCCAACAGGGACACCAAAGGGGTTCATACCCTTCCCTAAAACTTCTCGTCTAAAACTTTTAAGAAAAATTGGATTTTGGATACACTCTAAAGATCCATTCATATTTTGTCATTGATGTGCATTTTGGTACATGCTAACATATATGTTAGCAGGTTGCAATGCCATTCATTTTCAATGACACCCCAATACACTAAGGCAAGGCTTGACAAATCCCAGGCGCCAGGTCGCAATTGCAACTAGCAATTATGGCCTGGCGCCTGGGCTTTTTTCAGCCCATTCACTGTTGGCACCAGCCATTAGCATAGCACGCCAGAGCACAGGAGTTGCCAAGCGATTGGCTGCGACGCACACTACGCCTTCTCCTTCGAACCTATTGGCTGTCAACTTAAACAGGCCCTTAAATTGAGGAGTGAATCTGCAGTCACTGTGTATGGGGACAGCATGGAATGCCCGTAGATCGGACTGAAGCTGCAGTGTGCCCGCACTCCACACATCACAGCACGGCTATAGATAGGAGCCGGAAGTTACTGAGGAGGGTCGGGGACTCCACACCCTACAACTCCAAACATGCTGTGCATGTGCTCGGGACATTGAAACACACACATGATGAAAGCTGAAATCAGACTTCAGGGAGCCCTTCTAATTGGCACTTTGTATGTGTGTGGGGAGATGAGAGCCTGGCAGCCATTCAGGGCTGAGCTGTGTGGCACTGGCACAGGAGTGTCAGTGTACTGTTTGAGATGGGGGGGTTCACCTGGTAAGATCAGACACCGGCAGGGAAGGGGTTCATGCTCCTTGTCTACCCTGTGAGGTCACTTGTCCTATCGTGTCCTACTCACAGGAGAGAATTAGCTACACATCCAGCATTGCTGCCATCAGTCCTTGTTTATCCCTAAATATGGTGGTCAGTGTAGAGCCCTGGTGCCCACATGTTGGCTCTTCTTGTGTGGCCCTTCGGAGCCCCTGCAAACAGTAGTCTGTTTTTTTTTTTTAGATGCTTCATCAAACAAGTAAAGTCTTTCGGTATAGTAGTGAACTGTTTTGGTGGATTTATTTCTTTTACGCATCTTACTTTTTAGTGCTCGCCATCCCTCTCCTCTTTTAATGATTATTTCCCTTGCTGTTCTCTTATAATGGATCTTACTGAAAGAAATCAAATGTGCTAGAAGTCATCTTGACTGAGGGCTTCTCTTGCCTGCTCTCACTGTGCTGTCACTGCCCGCCCACCCCCGACATCATCTTCCTAGTTTGAAAGCTGGGTGCTGGGGTTGAGGTTCTAGGGGCCTCTATGTTGCAGGCTTGATCTGGTGCCCTTTCCTTACCACCGGTGAGTGGACAGGGAGTGTGGGGCAGTTGGCTAGAGCACTGGAATGGCTTCAGTTCCTTTTACCCACCCTCCTCCCCAAAAATAGGGAAAACACAGGTGAAACTGCATTGTCTTCATTCTTCCATGTCCGTACCACACAGACCAAATCAGTGGGACATGAAAAAGCGCATTAGTAACTCTGCTTCACTAGGAACATACATCCGCATCGCGCGACCCACCATTTTGGCTCCCTCCCTAAGACAACCACTGTCATCCACATGCATCTGGTGGCCAGGTGGGAGCGAGCATCCGGCTGTGATGCTTGCCTTTCTGCCATTGGGCCTGAGTCCTACCGGAATGGTCGCACGACTTATCACTGCGTTTAGGTTGTGTTCTGGGAGCTTGGAAGTGCTGTGCCTGCCATTCATTCAACAAGATCCCGTAAATTATGTAGCCAAAGACACACTGGGACCTCTAGAGGCCTAATGGCGTGGCACTCAGTCCCATAGTCAGGGCGACAGCAGCACAGCACACCATGCGTAGTAAGTGGTTTACAAGGCATGGTGGGTAGTAATGACAAGCTAAAAAAAATGGATGGCCAACCAGATCAACATTTTTGAATGCAAAGAGATTTATTGTCTCTTAGAACAGAGCCCGTGTGGAGAGAGGTTAGGACACTGGACACCCTTGAGTTAGATTGGCAATGATCAATTGGCAGAGTCCCACGACTTCTATCAGGTAGACCAGCTATACAGGGTGAAGGACTACTCCATCCGACACACACTCTCACGTCTAGCAACAATCTTTGTAGCATTTACCTAACAACCACCAGTATGTATTCCAACTTTTGCAACAATCACTCACAGTTGGTCTGCGCGTCAATGAGCTCCACAGACATCGCTCACTAGTCTTCAGATCCAATAGCCACTGGATCCCCTTGATCTGCCTCCACTTTTAATGCACTCAGGCTCTTTCTCAAAGCAATCACCCCTGCTTCCCTGCTGGGTCCCTGGTTTGGCGCATTCACGGAATACTCATCAAGCGTCCCCCTCGCTGAACCTGCCTAGTTTCCCTGGCTTGGCCACCCACTGATGCTCCGTATGACGTCACCAATCTGCTGTTCCGCTGGGTCCCATACGGCTTGGCATGTGCTGAAGATTTATCTCCCCCACTTCTTCACCGGTACCCCGGCAGGTGCGCAAGACAAGTCCTGCTCTGGTACACTGGCTTCCAGCTTCCTCACAGTGCGACGCTCATCGTAACAAGGTCATATGCGACCCATAGTGGCAGACGAGCTTCTCCCACTACTTTTCTACGACCACAGCTAGTACAACCCCATCAACCAGGCTGAACCATCTACTATCTTGTTGGAACTGCCAAGCCAGCAGGTCCGACACAGTCCCAAACTGCCTCTCCTGCTACTATGGACTAGGTCCACAGACACAGCCTAGCAGCCAGATGTCCCCGCACAGGCCCTCCAGCTTATGGCCTAGCAAAGCCACGGAGGACAGCAACAACACAAAAAAAACGTCCACCCAGACCAGAGCCATCCAGGTGGCACAGAATCCCGATCACCTTGACTACCACCCGAACAAATAGGCCTCACCCAGCAGGCCACGAGCGCGACACCAAGAAAATTCCTTCCACAATTGGCCAGAGACACCCCATTACACATCCTAACACTGTCCTTGCATATGTCCCTTCTTGTCTAGCCTAATGTCACCAGCTAACAATGCCACCAATGTTAAGTGCTGCAATTTCAAATTAGGGGGAAATTGACATCACACTAACAATTTGAGCCCGAAGGCAACATCCACCTGGCATTTTCTAAAGGTCAATTCTAATGCCAAAGCGTACACACGTTCGGAGAAAAGACTTTGTCCGCCGTCCTAGTCAGCGGACAATCCCGCCGGACTTTCCGAGGGGGGACTTGCCCACACACACCCGGACTTCCGAGCGTGTGACTTGCCCACACACGCCCGGACTTCGGCGGTGGGAAAAAGTCTGCGGGACTTTTGAAAATGAACGGACTTGCCCACACACGGAGCAGTCCGTTCATTTAGAACGTAAACTGCAGGTAGACGGGGCTAGCGAAGGCAGTGAATGCCGCGCCGCGCTAGCCCCGTCACCTGGCATGGATTTAAAGGGAATCCCCACGCCGAAAAAACGGCGTGGGGGTCCCCCCCCAAATCCATCTCAGACCCTTATCCGAGCACGCAGCCCGGCAGGCCAGGAAAGGGGTGGGGACGAGCGAGCGCCCCCCCCCTCCTGAGCCATACCAGGCCGCGTGCCCTCAACATGGGGGGTGCCCTGGGGAAAGGGGGCCGTGCGGCCCCCCCCCCACCCCAAAGCACCTTGTCCCCATGTTGATGAGGACAAGGGCCTCTTCCCGACAACCCTGGCCGTTGGTTGTCGGGGTCTGCGGGCGGGGGCTTATCGGAATCCGGGAGCCCCCTTTTAATAAGGGGGCCCCCAGATCCCGGCCCCCCCACCCTATGTGAATGAGTATGGGGTACGATGTACCCCTACCCATTCACCTAAGGTGTAAAATGTAAAGAAAAAAAACACACAATTTAGAAAAAATTATTTTATTGCACTGCTCCGGGGGTCTTCTTCCGTCTTGGGGGGTCTTCTCGCCGGACTCCTCCGCCCTCTACCTAGCTCTTTTACCGAGCAGAGGAGGCCGGCTACCTTCTTCGTCATCGACGCCGTCGTCTGGGGGTCTCGATCCGCCTTCGGGGGTCTTCCGGGGTCTCTTCTGTTTCTTGCTTGCCGGTCGTCGTTTTCCGCCCGCCCGCGCCTTCTTCTTCTTCTTCTTCTTCTTCCGATTGTTGACCCGTCGCTGTCTCTGGCCGGAATGCCAGAGCCGCGCTGTGCTGGGACTTATATAGGGACAAGGGGACAGGGTCACATGCTCTCACATGCCCCCCCTGGATGTCACACGGAATGAATGTGATCCCCGGCATGTGACCCTGTCCCCCCTGTAAGTCCCATGTCACAGTCCGGCCATAGACTGAGCGACGGGTCAACATCGAGGAAGAAGAAGAAGAAGGCGGCGCCGGCGGACGCGAAAACGACGACCGGCGGCAAGATACATGTGACCCTGAGTCCCCGGAAGGGCGCGGCTCTGGCATTTCCGCCGAGACACCCGGAAGACCCCCGAAGGATCGAGACCCCCCAGACAGACGACGGCGTCGACGACGAAGAAGGTAGCCGGCCTCCTCTGCTCGGTAAAAGAGCTAGGTAAATGGCGAGGAGTCCGGCGAGAAGACCCCCCAAGACGGAAGAAGACCCCCGGAGCAGTGCAATAAAATATTTTTTCAAAATTGTGTGTTTTTTTTCTTTACATTTTACACCTTAGTGAATGGGTAGGGGTACATCGTACCCCATACTCATTCACATAGGGTGGGGGGCCGGGATCTGGGGGCCCCCTTATAAAAGGGGGCTCCCGGATTCCGATAAGCCCCCGCCCGCAGACCCCGACAACCAACGGCCAGGGTTGTCGGGAAGAGGCCCTTGTCCTCATCAACATGGGGACAAGGTGCTTTGGGGTGGGGGGGCCGCACGGCCCCCCTTTCCCCAGGGCACCCCCCATGTTGAGGGCACGCGGCCTGGTATGGCTCAGGTGGGGGGGGGGCGCTCGCTCGTCCCCACCCCTTTCCTGGCCTGCCGGGCTGCGTGCTCGGATAAGGGTCTGAGATGGATTTGGGGGGGACCCCCACGCCGTTTTTTCGCGTGGGGATTCCCTTTAAATCCATGCCAGGTGACGGGCTAGCGCGGCGGCATTCACTGCCTTCGCTAGCTCCGTCTACCTGAAGTCACGTGCTAAATGAACGGACTTTCCGATGAGCGGCAAGTCCGTTCATTTCAAAAGTCCGGCGGACTAGCATACTAACGGCGGGATTGTCCGCCGGACTGCCAAGTCCAGCGGATAATTTTAAAACAAAACTTAAAACCTAGTCTTTGGCGCCAAAAAGTCCGCCGGCGCCCACACACGAGGGGATTGTCCGGCGGACTCGAGTCCAGCGGACAATCCCGCGGGATAGTCCCTTCGTGTGTACGCGGCATAAGCTGCTTCAAATTCTGTCTGCTTAAGTTTTGATAAATCCCCCCCCCCCCATTGCATATATGGGGGTATTGAGCTAAAAGCTGTTCACACACTTGGCTCATATCATGTTGTTGTTTTTTTTTTATATATATATATACATTGTTGAGTATTCCAAGATGTGGATTACATAACATAAAAACTTCTTTAGTTTCTTTTATTATTTGCTGGGGCACAATGCAACTATGACCTGGATTGAGGCATTTATAAGTTATCCAAACCTTTTAATACTATTATGATTCTTGCATAAAGGGAATGTTGATCCTGTCATAGTATTACTAATCCCATTGCATTGAAATCTTCAACTAAACCAGATTGGACGTCACTGAGGCTGAAAATCATGGGTATGATTTCATGCCGTGAACAGGCAAGTTA